>CAWUFW010019126.1:0-197211 GCA_963921515.1 Calotriton arnoldi | reverse complement strand
ACCTAGGGAAACCTAGCAAACCTATACATTTTTGAAAACTAGACACCCAGGGGAATCCAGGATGGGGTGACTTGACTGGCTCTCACCAGGTTCTGTTACCCAGAATCCCTTGCAAACCAAAAAAATTGTAAAACAAAACACATTGTCCTCACATTTCTGTGGTGGAAAGTTCTCGAATCTGCGTGGATCCACAAAATTCCACACCCCGCGTTCCCCAAAGTCTTCCGAGAAAAATGGTACCTCACTTGTGTGGGTAGGCCTAGTGCCCGCGACAGGAAACGGCCCAAAACGCAGCGTGGACACACCACATTTTCACAGTGAAAAATGACCATTTTTTTGCAAAGTGCCTAGCTGTAGGTTTTGAACCTTAGCTCTGCCGGCACCTAGGGAAACCTAGCAAACCTATACATTTTTGAAAACTACACACCCAGGGGAATCCAGGATGGGGTGACTTGACTGGCTCTCACCAGGTTCTGTTACCCAGAATCCCTTGCAAACCTAAACAATTGTAAAAAAAAAACACATTTTCCTCACATTTCTGTGGTGGAAAGTTCTGGAATCTGCGTGGATCCACAAACTTCCACCCACCCCGCTTTCCCCAAAGTCTTCCGAGAAAAATGGTACCTCACTTGTGTGGGTAGGCCTAGTGCCCGCGACAGGAAACGGCGCAAAACGCTACGTGGACACACCACATTTTCACAGTGAAAAATGACCCTTTTTTTGCAAAGTGCCTACCTGTAGTTTTTGAACACTAGCTCTGCCGGCACCTAGGGAAACCTAGCAAACCTATACATTTTTGAAAACTAGACAGCCAGGGGAATCCAGGATGGGGTGACTTGACTGGCTCTCACCAGGTTCTGTTACCCAGAATCCCTTGCAAACCTAAAGAATTGTCAGAAAAACCACATTTTCCTCACATTTCTGTGGTGGAAAGTTCTGGAATCTGCGTGGATCCACAAAATTCCACACACCCCGCGTTCCCCAAAGTCTTCCGAGAAAAATGGTACCTCACTTGTGTGGGTAGGCCTAGTGCCCGCGACAGGAAACGGCCTAAAACGCAACGTGGACACACCACATTTTCACAGTGAAAAATGACCATTTTTTTGCAAAGTGCCTAGCTGTAGGTTTTGAACCTTAGCTCTGCCGGCACCTAGGGAAACCTAGCAAACCTATACATTTTTGAAAACTAGACACCCAGGGGAATCCAGGATGGGGTGACTTGACTGGCTCTCACCAGGTTCTGTTACCCAGAATCCCTTGCAAACCTAAACAATTGTAAAAAAAAACACATTTTCCTCACATTTCTGTGGTGGAAAGTTCTGGAATCTGCGTGGATCCACAAACTTCCACCCACCCCGCTTTCCCCAAAGTCTTCCGAGAAAAATGGTACCTCACTTGTGTGGGTAGGCCTAGTGCCCGCGACAGGAAACGGCGCAAAACGCTACGTGGACACACCACATTTTCACAGTGAAAAATGACCCTTTTTTTGCAAAGTGCCTACCTGTAGTTTTTGAACACTAGCTCTGCCGGCACCTAGGGAAACCTAGCAAACCTATACATTTTTGAAAACTAGACAGCCAGGGGAATCCAGGATGGGGTGACTTGACTGGCTCTCACCAGGTTCTGTTACCCAGAATCCCTTGCAAACCTAAAGAATTGTCAGAAAAACCACATTTTCCTCACATTTCTGTGGTGGAAAGTTCTGGAATCTGCGTGGATCCACAAAATTCCACCCACCCCGCGTTCCCCAAAGTCTTCCGAGAATAATGGTACCTCACTTGTGTGGGTAGGCCTAGTGCCCGCGACAGGAAACGGCGCAAAACGCAACGTGGCCACACCACATTTTCATAGTGAAAAATGACCCTTTTTTTGCAAAGTGCCTAGCTGTAGTTTGTGAACCCTAGCTCTGCCGGCACCTAGGGAAACCTAGCAAACCTATACATTTTTGAAAACTAGACACCCAGGGGAATCCAGGATGGGGTGACTTGACTGGCTCTCACCAGGTTCTGTTACCCAGAATCCCTTGCAAAGCTAAAAAAGTGTCCAAAAAACCACATTTTCCTCACATTTCTGTGGTGGAAAGTTCTGGAATCTGCGTGGATCCACAAAATTCCACCCACCCCGCGTTCCCCAAAGTCTTCTGAGAAAAATGGTACCTCACTTGTGTGGGTAGGCTTAGTGCCCGCGACAGGAAACGGCGCAAACGCAACGTGGACACACCACATTTTCACAGTGAAAAATGACCCTTTTTTTGCAAAGTGCCTAGCTGTAGTTTTTGAACCCTAGCTCTGCCGGCACCTAGGGAAACCTAGCAAACCTATACATTTTTGAAAACTAGACACCCAGGGGAATCCAGGACGGGTTGACTTGACTGGCTCTCACCAGGTTCTGTTACCCAGAATCCCTTGCAAACCTAAACAATTGTCCAAAAAACACATTTTCCTCTCATTTCTGTGGTGGAAAGTTCTGGAATCTGCGTGGATCCACAAAATTCCACCCACCCTGCGTTTCCCAAAGTCTTTCGAGAAAAATGGTACCTCACTTGTGTGGGTAGGCCTATTGCCCGCGACAGGAAACGGCGCAAAACGCAACGTGGACACACGACATTTTCACAGTGAAAAATGACCCTTTTTTTGCAAAGTGCCTAGGTGTAGTTTTTGAACCCTAGCTCTGCCGGCACCTAGGGAAACGTAGCAAACCTATACATTTTTGAAAACTAGACACCCAGGGGAATCCAGGATGGGGTGACTTGACTGGCTCTCACCAGGTTCTGTTACCCAGAATCCCTTGCAAACCTAAAAAATTGTCAAGAAAACACATTTCCTCACATTTCTGTGGTGGAAAGTTCTGGAATCTGCGTGGATCCACAAAATTCCATCTACCCCGCGTTCCCCAAAGTGTTTTGAGAAAAATGGTACCTTACTTGCGTGGGTGGGTCAAGTACCCGCGACAGGCAAGGGCCCAAAACCTATTGAGGCGACATCAAAATTACCTATCACAAACCAACCTGGTTTTGCAAAGGGGGTCCCATGAGTTTTTGGCCCGGGGCTCGGCGGCCATCTAGGGAAACCTACCAAACCCACACATTTCTGGAAACTAGACACCCAGGGAAGTCCAGCGAGGTATGGCTTGCGTGGGTCCCCCAACATTCTCCTACCCAGAATCCCCTGCAAACCTTAAATTTCGCTGAAAAAATCACTTTTTTCTCAAATTTCTGTGTGGGAAAGTTCTGGAATCTGTGAGGATCCACAAATTTCCTCCCACCCAGCGTTCCCCCAGGTCTCCCGATAAAAATTGTACCTCACTTGTGCGGGTAGGCATAGTGGCTGCAACAGGAAATGGCCCAAATCGTACTGTGGAGGCTTCAAAATTACCTATAACAAAACTACCTGGTTTTGGGGGGGGCACCTGGGGTTTTGGCCCCGGGCTCGCCGCCATCTAGGGAAACCTACCAAACCCACACATTTCTGAAAACTAGACACCCTGGGGAGTCCAATGAGGTATGGCTTGCATGGAACCCCAACGTTTCCCTACCCAGAATCCCCTGCAAACCTCAAATTTAGCTGAAAAAAACACATTTTCCACATATGTTTGTGTGGAATCACCGTGGCGGCACAAATGTCCTACCCCACAGCGTTCTCCTTAGTGTCCCGAGTAAAATGATACCTCACTTGTGTGGGTGTCCAATGCAGAATTGGCTAAAAACGTATTTTTAAAAAAATGTAGCGCTTAGAATTCTCCGTGCTATACCCTTATTCCCTAAGTTTTGGGCTCTTCCCAGTCACAGGCCCTTGCCCCACCCACACAAGTGAGGTATCATTGTACTCGGGAGACTGAGGGGAACGCTGTGGGGTAGGACATTTGTGCCGGCACGGTGATTCCACCCAAAAATATGTGGAAAAATGTGCTGGAGGGAGCAGAAAGACTGTTGCATTTTTTTGGGGGGTGGGGGCATTGCCATGCCCTTTTTGGGCAGCCCCCACCCCAACGTCAATAAAAAACCAATCCCTGGTTTCTAGTGGGCTTTCTGCCCCCAGGGGGGCAGATTGGGGGCTCCTGCCCCCATCTGCCCCTCAGGGGGGCAGAAAGACTTACATTTCTCTGGGGGGTGTGGGCATTGGCATGCCCATTCTGGGCTGACCTCAACCCTGAATAAAAAAATAAAAAATCCTGAGAGGCCTAGAGGGCTTTCTACCCCCCCGGGGGCAGATAAGGGGCTATTGCCCCAATATGCCTCCGGGGAGGGGCAGAAAGACTGTGGTAATTGTTTTTGGGGTGGAGGCATTATCATGCCCATTCTGGGCAGCCCCCACACCTACATTATAAAAAAAAAAATCCCTGGTGCCTAGTGGGCTTTCTGCCCCCCCCGGGGGCAGATCAGGGGCTATTGCCCCCATCTGCCCCTGGAGGGAGCAGAAAGACTGTTGCATTTTTTTTGGGGGGGTGGGGGCATTGCCATGCCCTTTTTGGGCAGCCCCCACCCCAACATCAATAAAAAAAAAAATCCCTGGTTTCTAGTGGGCTTTCTGCCCCCTGGGGGGGCAGAAAGACTGACATTTCTCTGGGGGTTGGGGGCATTGCCATGCCCTTTTTGGGCAGCCACCACCCCAATGTCAATAAAAAAAAATAATCCCTGGTTTCAAGTGGGCTTTCCGCCCCCCCGGGGGGGGCAGATTGGGGGCTACTGCCCCCATCTTCCCCCCAGGGGGGCAGAAAGTCTGTTGCGGCCAAACAAATATGGGGGAGCAAAGGCCCTTGCCCAAGGGGCGCTCCCCCCTCCCTGGCCCTAGTGGGTGGATCCCTGCTTGGGGATCGCCCTCCTGGGGTGATCCCCAAGCAGGGATCCACTAGGGAAGGGTACCATTGGAAAGGGGAGATTCTCCCCTTTCCAACTATACCTCTGCCATCTTTTTCGGTGCTCGGGGGGCTGAGATAGCCCCACAAGCACCGAAACTGAGAAACTGAAACTAAGTTTCAGTTTCGATTTCATTGAAATGACGATTGCGCGCCATGCGCGCGATCGTCATTGCAATGAAATACAAAACTAGGCCTGGGGAGGTTGGGGAAGCTCTTCCCCACCGCCCCAGGCAAAAAAAAAAAGGGAAATCCCTCTGCTGTCTGCAGCAGAGGGATTTCCTGAGCATGTGCTCATGACGGAATGGTTCCGTCATGAGCACACTAGAACTTGTGCTCATGACGGAACCATTCCGTCATGAGCACAGAAGGGGTTAATGTCCTAAGCTTCCCAATAATGTAAGAAAGTTGATTAGAATGTTATTTGACTGTTTATCATGTAGATGGCATTAGCTCCTCATCCTTGGCAACTCAAACATAACATTTAGCAACTCTTTTGAGGCAATAGCTAGAATCTTTGCATTTTTACTTAACATGATGTTTGTCTTAATAGGTAACATTTCTTCAATTTTATTACTATGCTTTTTCCACATAGGAAAAATTGCTATTAGTGTTGTCTCCAGATCCAGTTCCGTGGAGGAATGGAGATTTGTCCTAACTTTTGTGCAGACGAAATTTCAAATTTTAAGAAAGACAATGAGGTGTAATATACAAATATCTTTATTAACAAGACCAGATGCAGCAATAGCGAGATGAAATTTAAACAACACATTATGATGTCACTGTCCGGAAATAAGCATCAGCCACATCCAACAAACTATTCTTTCATTGAAGGCGATGGTAAAAATGAGAAAGTGACCCCATAAAGCAAGTAAATTGACAGTAGTAGATGCATCGACATACAAGAATAATCCCATGAGTCCAAACAGATGGCACTCCCCTTGGTGAAGAAGAGATGAGCATCCGGGAGGACCAAACTAGTCACAACTACAAACTGCATAACAATGTCATCTTTATCTTGCGATCTTACACATGGGATCCAAGCAAGACTGCAAACAGTAGCCAGTAGTTCCAAACTGGCACCCAGGCCAGAGTAGAGAATGCAAAGTTGCACAATCTAGGGAACACTAAATCAAAGGTATTCCATTGAGGAAACATCTTGCAAAAAGGATCCAAGACAGAGAACATCATGTATAGACAACCCAACCTGAGTGAAAAGGGTGACAAGGGGAAGCCATTCAAAGAGGAAACAAGCAGAAACAGGGGCCAAAAGAGCCAAAGAAAAAAACTTGAGAAATGTTCAAGAGAAAAAAGCGTAAAATGAGCCAACAATAAATGTGTGCCATCAGATACAAAGCGAGAGTCAAAAGGAAAACCGAAATCAACAAATGAGTCTGAGTGAGAAAAGCTACATGAGTTCAGGATGCTCCTGTACAATGGAGGGCAAGGAGTAACAAAGAGCTATTGGGAACTGAGAACAACACCGCAAACAACATGACACACATAAGAAAAAAAACCCAAAGGTTTAGGGACGTTATAGTTAGGCTCAGGTTTCACTTGTACAAAACCAGTGAAATTCAGCAGTTATAGTTACCTGACCTAACTATAACTTACACCCCCGCAATGCACTGCTTATGACCTCACATATTACATCACTCATGACATGGTCAGTGACATCACTGATGACATCAACCAGTGAGTGTAAATTTTTTCTAAGAGTTTATGATTGTTCAACAAATATACTTAGCTACAACAAAAGTTAAATTAGTATACTAGGTGTGCTACTAATGAGTGATGCTACTTGTAACATATATTATGTGAGTTGCTGTGTGACTGTGTATCTGTGTGTGAGTGGGTGTCTAGGTGGCTGTATGGGTGTGTGAGTGGCTGTGTGAGTGGCTGTATGGGTGTATAGGTGGGTGTGTGACTATCTGTGAGTGGCTTTATTGGTGAGCGAGGGGCTGTATTGGTGAGTGAGTCGGTGTGTCAGTGGCTGTATGGGTGAGTGAGTGGGTGCATGAGTGACTGAATGGGTGAGTAACTGGGTGTCTGAATGTCTGTATGATTTAGTGACTGGGTGTGTAAGTGGCTGTATGGGTGAGTGAGTGACTGTTTGAGTGAGTGTTTAAGTAAGTTGGTGTGTGAGTGGCTGTATTGGAGAGTGATTGTCTGTGTGAATGGCTGTGTAAGTGGTTGTGTGGGTGTGTGAGTGATTGTATGGGTGAGTGAGTAGCTGTGTTGAGGGGCTGTATGGGTGAGTGAGTGGGTGTGTGAGTGGCTTTATAGGTGAATAAGTGGGTGTGTGAGTAGCTGTTTGGCTGAATGTGTGGCTGCGTTAGTGGTTGTGTGGGTGAGTGACTGGTTGTATGAGTAGCTGTATGGGTGAGTGACTGGTTGTATTAATACTTGTATGGGTCTTTGAATGGGTGTGTGAGTGGTTGTATGGGTGTGTGAGTGGGTGAGTGAGAGGTTGTGTGGGCGTGTGAGTGGGTGTGGGAGTGGTTCTATGGATGATGTCATTTGAGATGTCATCAGTGATGTCATCAGTGATGTCACTGACCATGTCATGAGTGATGTAATACGTGAGGTCATAAGCAGTGCATAGCTCAGGTAACTATAACTGCTGAATTTTACTGGGTTTGTACAAGTAAAATCTGAGCCTAACTATAATGTCCCTGTAATCTAAGTTTTTTTCACTGAATTTCTAAAGTTTCTTTTAATTCTATTTCCTAACTATAACATCCCTGTAATGTTTTTTTCAGTGAATTTTTCTAAGGTTTAAAAACAATTCTGTTTCCTAATTTTAACGTCCCTGTAACCTTTGGTTTTTTCAGTGAATTTCTATAAGTGTTATTTCCTAACTGTAACATCCCTGTACCCTTTGCTTTTTTTGTGAAAAAAAATGTGCACACACTTACAGATACATAAGTGTCTGAGTGGGTCTATAAGTGGGTTTGTGAGTGTCTGAGTGGGTCTGTGAATGGGTGTGTGAATCTCTGAGTGGGTCTGTGAGTGGACACATGAGTGCCTGAGTGGTTCTGTGAGTGACTGTGTGAGTCTCTGCGTGGGTCCGTGACTGAGTGTCTGAGTGGGTCTGTGAGTGAATCTCTGAGTGGGTCTGTGAGTGGGCGCATGAGTGCCTGAGAGGATCTGTGAGTGGGTGCATGAGTCTTTGAATATGTCTGTGAGTGAGTGCATGAGTCTCTGAGTGGGTCTGTGAGTGGGTGAATGGGTCTCTGAGGGGGTCAGTGAGTGCGTGTGTGAGCCTCTGAGTGGGTCTCTAAATTGGTGCATGAGTCTCAAAGTAGGTCTGTGAGTCGGTGTGACAGAGTATGAGTGGTTCTGTAAGTGGGTGCATGAGTGAGTGGGTATGTGAGTGGGTGTTTGTGTCTGAGTGGTTCTGTCTGTGGGTGCATAAGTTCCTGAGTGGGTTTGTGAGTGGGTGTGAGAGTGTCTAAGTAGGTGTATAAGTGCGTGTGAGAGTTTCTGAGTAGGTCTGTGAGTGGGTGTGTGAGTGGGTCTTTGAGTGGGAGTGTCTGAGTGGTTCTGTGAGTGGGTGTATCAGTGTCTGACTGGGTCTGTCGTTGGGTGTGGTTGTGCCTTAGTGTGTGAATGGGTGTCTAAGTGTCTGTGTGGGTGTGTCAGTAGCTGTGCGAGTGACTGGGCCACAAAGGAACCGCACCTGCCCCTTTATCCAACAAAAGTCCACAGTTTTGCACAAAATATATATCCACAAGTGGAATTCTTTCTACTGGTTAATTACTAAGTGCTATCTCCTTGGGTAAAAGTCCAGTACGTATTCTATACTACAGCTGCGTAATGGAGCCCGAGGAAATGTCACCAGTGGCCTTTTGTGCATTTTGGCAATGTGATTGTTCCCGGTGCGTCTTTATCCAGAAATATGTGATAACATGAATCCTCCTATAGAAAAGACAAATAGACTACAAAGAGGTAAATCTCCACCAAACAAGGGTCTTCTTAACTGTATGAAGTAAGTGCTTCTTAGTTTGGTGGAAATGTCCTCATTTTCCATGGCATCAAGAATGCCCCATCAAAATCAGCGGGAAATGCACTGGGGGCTGCGTGTTAAGCTGTTCATTGTCCTGGTAAAAGGCAGGAACCCCTTTGCATACTACTAAGGTGGGTGGGGCCAAACAGTGATTTGTACATTTGAATACTCCTAGCAATTTAAAGGAAGAACCATGGACTCTGCCCTCACTAGCTAAGGACAAGAATAGACCCAAGAGATCAGCGATGCATTCACCTCCACAAAGCATTTCAGATTGTCTTTCAATATAGAATTGCCGAGAAAGCACACTTGCTTTGCCTTCGCCAAGCCCAGTAGTTAGCTTCATTTGTCCTTTACAGAAGTCAAGCTTCAGCTGGGGCACCTGCTATGTGTATATTTGTAAGTGCTTCTGTTGAGATTTAATTTCCGTGAAATGAGTATCAGGGCCAGAATTGCCCCAGGGATCCCATCCCCCATAGCAGGCCAAAACATATTGGGGGAGGGGGGCTGCATGGCCCCCTCCATGTTTACATTTGCATTTGGCCCTAAGAAGGTGGTGGGCCCCAGGGCGGGGGCTCTGCGTGGACCACCTCCTTATTGTTTTTTTCCCTTGAGGTGGTTGTCGCCGGGGCTTCTAATAGCCCTCGGAGTGGGGTTAAGTCGACCCCCCTCCTTTTCGATGAAAGCCCCGGGGACGTCCGCGCAGCCCCCCCATTTGTCTATGTAGCCCCGGAGAGGTGGTGGTCCCTAGGGCATAAAATTGCCCTTGGAAGGGGTCCGAGTGTGCCCCCACCATTACATTTATAAACTCTGCATGCCACCAGGACCTGGCCCAACCGGGGGCTTCATTAAAAACAAGTGAAGATTCATCAAATGGCTCCAAAGATACACACAAGTCAAAAAATGCTTTTCCTATGTAAACTAGCTCCTATCTATAACTACCCACTGGCGATCGCCAGTATATATATATATATATATATATATATATATATATATATATATATATATATATATATTATAATATATATTACCTACTGGCGGTCGCCAGTAGGTAGTTATAGTTAGGACCTATTTTCCATAGGAAAAGCATTTTTTTTCCCAATAACTTTGGCGTCGTTTGACGAATCATCGTGAAATTTTCAACACTAGTGGGGCGCTCCGGTCAGCTCCTGTCTTTAAAGTTTCAGGGTGATTCGCCAAGCGGGGGACAAGAAGAAAGGGGGGTCCCAAAACGTGTTTTCTCCATGTTATTTTCCATAGGAAACTTTAGACACGGCTACAGCCCGAACTGCTGAACGGAATTGCACCAAATTTTGCAAAAAGGTAGCCCTTGGTTCAGAAAGAGTCCTTTTGTTAAATGGTGTAAATCCGTTCAGTAGTTCCTGAGAAATTAAAAAATAGAGGTCGGAAAATCAATTTCCCATAGGAAACTTTAGACACGGCTACAGCTCGAACTCGCTGAACGGAATTACACCAAATTTGGTAAAAAGGTAGTTCTTGGTTCAGCAAGCGTCCTTTTTTTAAATGGTGTAAATCCGTTCAGTAGTTGCTGAGAAACTCAAAAATAAAAGTTTCGATATCTATGGCAGCGGTGGATTCGCGACCCCTCCCGACCACGAGCTTCACTGTGATTGGCTGCCAACACTCCAAACCAGGAAGTGTTGGCAGCCATCTCGTGACTCGGTAGAACCGAGTCACAAGAAAACAGTAAAAAGGTGAAAAAAAAGAAAGGGGCAGGGTAGAAACACCCTGACCCCTAGGCCTGCTCAGGGGGTCCCCCAAAACATTTTTAAAAAACAATTTCGGCGAAATTCACGCTGGGGTCGCGAATCCCGCCAAAATTTTTTTAAAAAATGAAGCGCGTGCTCCAGCGCTGCATTTAATGGAGGCCCCCGGGTGGGCCAGGTCCCGGGGGCCTTGCCAAAAAATATATGCGGGGGCCCGCAGGGGCCCCCGCAGCCCCGGGGACCGCCACCCCCCGGGGCTTGTTTTAAATAATGTGCGAGAGGGCACTCGGCCCTCCCGCAGCCCCGGGGACCGCCACCCCCCGGGGCTTGCTTTAAATAATGTGCGGGAGGGCACTCGGCCCTCCCGCAGCCCCCGGGGACCGCCACCCCCAGGGCTTGCTTTAAATAATGTCGCGGGAGGGCACTCGGCTCCTCCCATAGCCCCGGGGACCGCCACCCCGGGGCTTGCTTAAATAATGTGCAGGAGGGCACTCAGCCCTCCCGCAGCCCCGGGGACCGCCACCCCCCGGGGCTTCCTTTTTAATGTGTGGGGGGCCTCCAAGGCCCCCCAAGCCCCATGGACCGCCACCCCGGGGCTTTTCTTAATTTTTCGTGGCGGGCACACGGCCCCCCCGCTGCCCCGGGGACCGCCACCCCCAGGGCTTTAAAAAAAAAAAAAAAAACCTGTGTGGGGGGCTCAAGCCCCCCCACATGCCCCAGGGACCGCCACCTCCCTGGGGCACTAATTATGTAAATTCAGGGTTCCGTTATGGACCCCCGAGCCCCAGGGACCACCACCTCCCCGGGGCTTTAAATAGTAGGGAGGGGGCTGCGCAGCCCCTCCTGGAACCATCCATGGCCCTGGGGACCGCCACCCCCCAGGGCCGGCTCTTGCAGTGTCCCGGGGTGCCCACCCCCGGGACACTGCTGTTTGCTATGACAGGGCGGGAGCCATGCGGCTCCCGCCCTGTCATAGCAAACTTGCTTTGGATTTTGGAAGAGAGAGCAGGGAAACCTGCTCTCTCTTCCCAAAATCCCAAAGCAGATTGCTTTTCCACACGGGGAGCTGCATGTCAGCAGCTCCCCGTGTGGAACGCAATGCCGGCTCCGCAGGAGGCGGGGAGCCGGCGGGACAGTGGGGGCATTGAGGCTCCCCCCACGGTCCCCAACGGATAGGGCCGGCCCCGGGGGATGGGGTCCCCGGGGCTAGAAGTGGCCCGGGAGGGGGGCCACGCGGGCCCCCCTCCCCCCCAAAAAATAAAGTAAAATAGAAAGGCCGGCCCCGGGGGATGGGGTTCCCGGGGCCAATAGAGACCTCAGGAGGGGGCCTCGGAGCCCCCTCCTTAAATAAATACATATATGTGGCCATACCCCGGGGGATGGGGTCCCGGGGCCGGAATTGGCCATGGGAGGGGGGCCCACCCGGCCCCCTTCCCGTTTAGTCCCCAGGGCCCAAAAAAAGAAAAAAGAAGGGGGGCCACTCAGCCCCCCTTCTAAAAAAAAAATGTAAAAAAAGACGCATCGTGCCGGAGGCCCCGCCCCCTCCCAGCAACAGTCTGCAAATGCGCCCTGTGGCACGTTTTAAGATGGGGAATTAATTCCCCTTCAATACTGGGGGTCCCTGGGGGCCTACTAGCCCACCAGGTACCTCCAGTATTCGCCACAGGGCTGCCTTGCAGAGAGGTGGTCCGAGGCCACGCCCCTTTTTACACCTCTCTGCAACGCAGCTCTGTGGCGCTTATTGGACTTACCTGGTGGGCTAGTTGGACCCCAGGGACCCTCAGGACTCAAGGGGATTTAATCCCCCAATTTACAACGCACCAGGGGGCGCGTTTGCACAGTGGTGCAGGGAGGGGGCGTGGCCTGATTTGACAAGTGTGCAAACGCGCCCTGTGGCGTGTTTTAAGTTGGAGGATTAAGTCCCCTTCAATCCTAAGGGTCCTTGGGGGCCAACTAGCCCACCAGGTACCTCCAGTAAGTGCCAGGGAGCTGCGTTGCAGAGTGGTGGTCCAAGGCCATGCCCCCTTTTATACCACTCTGCAACGCAGCTCTGTGGTGCTTACTGGAGGTAGCTGGTGGGCTAGTTGGCCCTCAGGGACCCTCAGGATTCAAGGAGACTCAATCACCCAACTTAAAACGCGCCACATGGCGCATTTGCACACTTGTCACATCAGGCCCCGCTCCCCTCCCTGCACCACAGTGCAAATGGTCCCTGGTGAAAAAAGGGGCATGGCCCCGGAACACCTCTTTACAACGCAGCTCTGTGGTGCATACTGGAGGTACTTAGTGGCCTAGTTGGCCCCCAGGGACCCTCAGTATTCAAGGGGAATTAATTCCCAACTTACAACGCGCCAGGGGGCGTGTTTGCTGAGTGCTGCAGGGAGGGGGCGGGGCCTCCGGCGCGATGCCGTTTTTTTTTTTTTTTTACAAGGGGGGCTGTGTGGCCCCCCTTCTTTTACATTATTTGGGGCCCTGGGGACCCCATCCCCCAGGGCCTGCTCTTTTTTTTACATTTTAAAAAAAAACGGGAAGGGGGCCGCGCGGCCCCCCTCCCGAGGCCAATTTCGGCCCCGGGGACCCCATCCCCCGAGGAATGGCCACATTTTGTTTGTTTTTTATTTTTTAAGGAGGGGGCTGCTTGGCACCCTCCTTAGGCCTCTATTGGACCCAGGGACCCCATCCCCAGGGCTGTGCATCTTTATTAATTTGTTAATTTTTTAATTTTAATATTGAAGGGGGCCGCATAACCCCCCTCCTGGGCCACTTCTGGCCCCGGGGACCCCATTCCCTGGGGCTGGCCCTTTGTGTTGGGGACCGTGGGGGGAGCCCCAATGCCCCCACGGTCCCGCCGGCTCCCCGCCTCCTGCGGGAGCCGGCATTGCTTTTGAGCAAGGGGAGCTGCTGACATGCAATCCTGCTTTGCTTCATTGTAGCGAGAGCAGGTTTCCTCTCTCTCTGTCAGTCAGTCAGTCTCTCTCAGTCAGTCAGTCTCTCTCTCGGTCAGTCAGTATCTCTCTGTCAGTCAGTCTCTCTCTCAGTCAGTCTCTCTCTGTCAGTCAGTCTCTCTCTCAGTCAGTCAGTCTCTCTGAGTCAGTCAGTCTCTCTCAGTCAATCAGTCTCTCTCAGTCAGTCAGTCTCTCTCTCTGTCAGTCAGTCTCTCTCAGTCAGTCAGTCTCTCTCACTCAGTCAGTCTCTCTCAGTCAGTCAGTCGCTCAGTCAGTCAGTCTCTCTCTCTGTCAGTCTCTCTCTGTCAGTCAGTCTCTCTCTGTCAGTCAGTCTCTCTCAGTCAGTCAGTCAGTCTCTCTCAGTCAGTCTCTCTCTGTCAGTCAGTCTCTCTCAGTCAGTCTCTCTCTGTCAGTCAGTCTCTCTCTCTGTCAGTCTCTCTCTCTGTCAGTTAGTCTCTCTCTCTGTCAGTCAGTCTCTCTCTCTGTCAGTCTCAGTCAGTCAGTCTCTCTCTCTCTGTCAGTCTCTCTCTCTGTCAGTCAGTCTCTCTCTCTCTCAGTCAGTCTCTCTCTCTCTCAGTCAGTGTCTCTCTGTCAGTCAGTCTCTCTCTCAGTCAGTCAGTCTCTCAGTCAGTCTCTCTCTCTCTCTGTCAGTCTCAGTCAGTCACTCTCTCAGTCAGTCACTCTCTCAGTCAGTCACTCTGTCAGTCAGTCACTCTGTCAGTCAGTCACTCTCTCAGTCAGTCAGTCTCTCTCTGTCAGTCAGTCTCTCTCTCTGTCAGTCAGTCTCTCTCTCTGTCAGTCAGTCTCTCTCTGTCAGTCTCTCTCAGTCAGTCAGTCTCTCTGTCAGTCAGTCTCTCTCTCTGTCAGTCAGTCTCTCTCTCTCTCTCAGTCAGTCTCAGTCAGTCTCTCTGTCAGTCAGTCAGTCTCTCTGTCAGTCAGTCAGTCTCTCTCTGTCAGTCAGTCTCTCTGTCAGTCAGTCTCTCTGTCAGTCAGTCAGTCTCTCTCTGTCAGTCAGTTTCTCTCTGTCAGTCAGTCTCTCTCTCAGTCAGTCAGTCTCTCTCTCTGTCAGTCTCAGTCAGTCAGTCTCTCTCTCTGTCAGTCAGTCTCTCTCTCTGTCAGTCAGTCTCTCTCTCTCTGTCAGTCTCTCTCTCTGTCAGTCTCTCTCAGTCAGTCTCTCTTAGTCAGTCAGTCTCTCTCAGTCGTCTCTCTCTCAGTCAGTCTCTCTCTCTCTGTCAGTCTCTCTGTCAGTCAGTCTCTCTCTCTCTGTCAGTCTCAGTCAGTCAGTCTCCCAGTCAGTCAGTCTCCCTAAGTCAGTCTCTCTCTCTCTGTCAGTCTTTCTCTCTCTCTCTCAGTCAGTCTCTCTCTCTGTCAGTCAGTCTCTCTCTGTCAGTCAGTCTCTCTCTCAGTCAGTCAGTCTCTCTCTCAGTCAGTCTCTCTCACTCTCTGTCAGTCTCTCTCTCTGTCAGTCTCTCTCTCTCTCTCTGTCAGTCTCTCTGTCAGTCAGTCTCTCTCTCTCTCAGTCAGTCAGTCTCTCTGTCAGTCAGTCTCTCTGTCTCTCTCTCTATCAGTCTCTCTCTCTCTCTCTCTGTCAGTCTTTCTGTCAGTCAGTCTCTCTCTCTCAGTCACAGTCTCTCTCTCAGTCTCTCTCTCTCTCTGTCAGTCTCTCTCAGTAAGTCAGTCTCTCTGTCAGTCGGTCAGTCTCTCTGTCAGTCAGTCTCTCTCTCAGTCAGTCAGTCTCTCTGTCAGTCAGTCTCTCTCTCAGTCTCTCTCTCTGTCAGTCTCTCTCTCTCTGTCAGGCTCTCTCTGTCATTCAGTCTCTCTCTCTCAGTCAATCAGTCTCTCTCTACCTCAGTCAGTCAGTATCTCTCTCTCTTAGTCAGTCAGTCTCTCTCTGTCTGTCAGTCTCTCTCTCTCTCTGTCAGTCTCTCTCTGTCAGTCAGTCTCTCTCTGTCAGTCAGTCTCTCTCTGTCAGTCAGTCTCTCTCTCAGTCTCTCTCTCTGTCAGTCTCTCTCTCTCTCTCACTCTCTCTCTGTCAGGCTCTCTGTCATTCAGTCTCTCTCTCTCAGTCAGTCAGTCTCTCTCTACCTCAGTCAGTCAGTATCTCTCTCTCTCTGTCTGTCAGTCTCTCTCTGTCTGTCAGTCACTCTCTGTCAGTCTCTCTCTCTCTCTGTCAGTCTCTCTCAGTCAGTCAGTCTCTCTCAGTCAGTCTCTCTCTGTCAGTCAGTCTCTCTCTCTCTCTGTCAGTCTCTCTCTCTGTCAGTCTCTCTCTCAGTCAGTCAGTCTCTCTCTTAGTCAGTCTCTCGCTGTCGTTCAGTCTCTCTCTCTCAGTCACTCTCTCTCTCAGTCAGTCTCTCCCTCTCTCTGTCAGTCTCTCTCTCTCTGTCAGTCAGTCTCTCTCTGTCAGTCAGTCTCTCTCTCAGTCAGTCTCTCTCTCTCTCTACAACATACCTTAGAAACAGTGCCAATATCTCTGGCTAAACACTTATAATGTCCCAACTGCGAGACCTATTGGCTGATGCCAATGCTTGTTTTTTCTTTTTCTTCCGGATTCGTGCACCCAACGCGAATTCGGACGTTTTTAAAATGTTTTGGGGTGGGGGTCCTTGTGGGACCCCTGAGCAGGTCTAGGGGTCAGGGTGTTCCTACCCTGCCCCTTTTCTTGTTTTTCATTTTTGTTTAACTGTTTTCTTATGACTCTGGTTCAACCTAGTCCCAAGATGGCTGCCAGCATTTCCTGGATGAAGTGCTGACAGCCAATCAGATTTCACGATGACATGTGTGTTAGCCTCCGCCTCAGATATCGATATTTCTTTTTCCCTTATTTTCCTTTAATATTTCAAAAACTACTGAACGGATTTACACCATTTAAAAAAAGGGCTCTTTCTGAACCAAGGGCTACCTGTTTGCCAAATTTGGTGCAATTCCGCTCAGCGGTTCGGGCTGTAGCTTTGTCTAAAGTTTCCTATGGAAATTAACATGGGGAAAACGCGTTTTGGGACCCCCTTTTTCTCGGCCCCTGCTTGACGAATCACCCCGAAACTTTCAAGACAGGAGCTGACCGGAGTGCCCCACTAGTTTTGAAAATTTCGCGAAGATTCGTCAACCGGCGCTAAAGTTATTGGGAAAAGAAAAAACGCTTTTTGAATAGAAACGAGGTCCTAACTATAACTACCTACTGGCGACCAGTCGTTTGTGGCTCACCCCTGTTGACCGCAAAGTCTTTGGAGGAGTACGTGAGTGCTAGGGGTTGGGCCCCCAGCCTGTTTGCCAGGAAGAGGAACAAGGATGGCAGCTGTGGGGATTGGGTCCTGTAGCGGGGCGGTTTACGCAACTGCCAGCACAGGGGCTTTTACTCACAGCAAGAAAAGCCTTGCCCAGGAGACTGGCGCTGACTGGTGACTGGGCACTGCCGATGCCTACACCGAAGCGGTGAGGTTTGCTTGGCATACTCACCCTTTTCTTTCCATCTGCCCCCTTCAACCCGGAGTTTGTGCCTGGTTATTACCACATTTTAATACTGCTGTCATTTAGACTTTGAGACTCTCGCCCTGGCCCTGGTCATATTGCATCTAGGATTTGACCTCGAAATGTTCAAAATTTGCCGGTAACTCCTTTGGGTAATTTTTTGAACTATCGTGTGGCATTCTGGGATTGGTAGTCCCGAGATGATTTACTCCCGTGGTTGATGGCATGGCATTTATGCTGACATTTGACATTTCATAATTGGTGTACATTGCAACCTTGGAGTGTGAACTACCAGCGTCCCGTTTCTATGCCCTCTAAGATCTGCTATAAAATGTAGCATTTCATAGTGTTTTCAGGAGTTTATACGGCGTGTAATATGGAGGTCAAAGGGCGCCCTGCGGTGACGCTGTGATCAGTGGTGATCTTCAGTTTGGGTTTGAGTTTGCCTCTATGGAACTAGTAATATGACTTTCAGCAGTATGGTCTTTTCTATACAATGTTATCTTATTTTATAAGTTCAGGCGTTACGAGAGAAAGTGCATTGGTGCCGCATTTACATTTGTTCAAAAATATTCCCACTTGAATGTTTAACACACAATGTCTATCACGCTTGCCAGTATGATGGTAATTTTCAGGATCTGTTTAGGATATGCACTATGCATATTATATATAATCTAGCATGCGCTTTACTGATATTGTGAACGTGTGCCTTACCGATATTGTGAGCATGGTATGAGCAGTTTATATCTTGTGCCATACATTGTGTGAACTTACCTGACAGTATGTCTTTTATGTTTACTATTTACTCAAGTGGGAGGGAGTTTATAACAAGTGTGCTAAATGGCGCCAAGCAGATTGACAAAGCCTGCTGCGCAGGCGAAACGCGTCTCTTCTTTTATCTCATGGGTTGAGGGTGTCCTGAACGATTAAATTGATGCCGTATCCATACAGCCTCGTGTCCGTGCCTTCTTCTATGGAGTTTTCTGTGGGAGCTGGAAGAAGTGTTCATGTATATATATATATATATATATATATATACAGCACAAAAGTCCACCACCGTCACAACCTCTTGCCCTGGGTGCCTCCTCTCACGGTGGTGAGCCGCGTTTACGTGTACACACAGTCGAAGACCAGAATTGTGTCAGCGACACAAACAGGAGCACGCACAGGAGTTCGTGAGAAAATCTTTCATTCGTGTAGGAACCCCCTCAGCTCTCACTCTGTCAGAGCTGAGGGGGTTCCTACACGAATAAAGAAAGATTTTCTCACGAACTCTGTGCGTGCTCTGTCTGTGTCGGCTGACACAATTCTGGTCTTCGACTGTGTGTACATATATATATATATATATATATATATATATATATATATATATATATATATATATATATATATATGTGTACAAATCCTCCAGTCGAACAACAGAAGGCAAAGTCGCACTCAGGATATTTTTAAGAGCAAAAGTTTATTGACTGACGCGTTTCAACCTCACGGTCTTTGTCAAAGTCACTTCCTGACCCGGAAGTGGCTGTATTTAAGTGCTCATGGAAAAAGTCACAAGACAAATACATAGACATAAAAAAAATAAAAAAAAATTATATATGGTAATTAAGGTCTCTTCATATAAGAAGACAGACTAACATCACGTTTTAAACCAATAAAGGTATAATACCCATTATCATAGCTCATGATAGTTTAAACAAACTAAATTGACGTGGAAACAAAACCAAAATGAAATAAGCATAAAAAAGAAACATATGCAAAACCCACGACAATGGGATATGGCAATCAAATGGTAATTTACAAAGAAGCCTCCACAGCGCAAGTGCGCAAACAAGTGAAAAGTTTCATGAGGCTGAAAGGCACATAGTGGCCAAGAAAACCACTGCACCCATATTAACCCCAATACAGGGCCTACCAGATCCCATTCGACAAGTACAGATAAAGTAAAAGAGCAACAAAATAACAAGAACTAAAACATATAACTCAATGAAAACACAAAAAAGAGCACTATTAAAACCCACCCACAGGTGATATACAAGGGAAAAACGGAGTGGGAGAGACCATCAGTTCAAGCAGCCGCTTGAAAAAGTGATGAGTTACAGTGCGACTATAACGCTGAAACGGAGATGGGACTTCCTCAAATAGGAAGATAATAGAGGAACAGATAATTCTAGGAGGGGAAATTAAATATGACCAAAAAATTAGCAAAAAATAAATAAAAAAATGGGCAAAAAATAAAGGAAAAGGGGGGAATGAAGCCCTTCAGGCACACTACGTTGAAAAACAGAAATAAAAATAAAAATCAATACAAAATAAGATCAAACGAAATTAAGATTGAAACCCAGATCAGGAGAAGGAAGATAGCAATATATACAGTGTCCTAAGGGTATTTAGGGAGCACCAATTGTATATAGTATCTTTGCTAGCCTAAATGGACATGAAGGTCTTCCTCACAATTGAGGCCTCCGGGGGTCTTGCTTTGCAGGCGAATGATATACTCTGATTCCAGGCGCCTGAGATTTCTTTCACGGTCACCTCCTCTGGGATGTACTGGGACCCTGTCAATTCCAAAATAAGAAAGTTTAGAAGAGACATCAACGGTCCCACCATGCTCCAACATGCAATGCTTGGCTACAGTGTAAGTCAGATCCCTGTTCCTAACTGCGCGCAAGTGCTCAAGGATACGCTTTTAACAGGAAAAATGGTGCTGCCGACATAGCGCAGGCCACAAATACAGACAATGACATACACCACAGATTCGGTGTTGCAATTTATAAATGACAAGATTTTCTCATCCCTGCCCACTGGCAAAGGGTAGCTTCTCACATTGCGGCTGTTACTACAGGCCTTACACCGGCCACATTTGTAAAACCGGGAGTTCCTTAAGCCATGAACCCGAGCCAATGTTCCTATGTGTAAGATGACTGTGTACCAGGGTATCTTGTAGGGATTTAGACTTGCGATAGGTGATGTGTGGCTTGGAACTAACCAATTTACCAATAACCACTATATATATTTATTTTCCCAGACAATGACCTTCCTCCATGGTCATAAATTGAGGCGCACACTGGGGAAATTTTCTTTCTTCAATTTATTTGATCACCACACGACCACAGCACCAGACAGACGCATTTCGGCTTCACGCCTTTCTCAATGTCGGTGGGGTTTTTGAAAACAACCATTTTTAAAGAAAAATAAAACATAAACATAAAGGACGGAAGCAGTTCATTCAAATCATTGACATAGAGGAAGTCTCCCTCTAGTCAAAAAGTATAAGGATTTCGGTGTTGGCCTTCTTTGAATGGTATACTGGTACATGTATATACATGGCAATTGATATATATAACAAGATTTACATCTCAAGCAAATGTGATACATGATTCAAATTATATATCCCTTTCGTAATTCCACATAATGTCATTATTATATCTTTTAGAAATATAAATTGATTTCATTCAATTTGTTTCTCCATTATTTACGGATTGAGCCCTGAATGGGCAGTTCTTGCACGACATGTGAATCATTATTACCACATCATGATTGTGTTCAGATTCAGCCCTGAATGGGCAATTCTTGCCTGACACGTAACTCATTATTACCACATAATAATTATGTTCTACCACAATGAATTAATTACAATCATACAGTATACCTCCAATATGTATTTCTCCTATGCCTTGTCAATCCTTATAAAATAATGCTGTATATTGCACAAAATCTTGCTATTTTATGGAATGTGGACCCATAACTCCTCCTCATTATTCAGACCTTGTGGAGTTTTAGTTTGCAGTTCGATGATGTACTTGGAGTCTAGTTTTCTCAATTTCTTTGTTCTATCCCCCCCTCGCTCTTCTTTGGGGACCTGATCTAAGCAGAAGAATTTCAATAAGTTTTGATTACTTTTATGTTTTTACTGGAAATGACGTGCCACTGGGTACGTTTCGTCATTATTTTTTATGGCCCGCATGTGCTCAAGGATTCGTTTCTTGGTTGGGTGAATCATACTCGCAATATATTTCTTGTCACATGGGCAGATAAGGCAGTAAACAGTGTAATTAGAATTACAATTAATTAATTTATTGATTTTTCAAGTTTCGTTTTCCTGCCTGGTATTTGGAATTACTTTATCTTTTGGCTATTCTTACACGCCTTGCAACCCATGCATGGATAAAAACTGGTAATCATATCTCTCTTTTTTGGTCCCTTCAGAAAATGGCTTCTAACCAAATGGTCTTTCAAGGCTGGACCTCTCCTATATGTGATGAGTGGACTTTGGGAGATATGTGGCCCTATGATGGTATCTGCTTTCAAGATTTTCCAATTCCTCCGGAAAATCTGAAACACCTCAGATGAACTGGTGGTATATTCAGTAATCATTCTTACTGCACTAGTTTCCTCTCGGGTCTCATCTGTGTTTCCTATTTTCGCTACTAACAGATCCTTTCTTTGTAGGTATTCTGATTTTCTCACTGCCTCCTTTTTACTCCCTCAGTTTATCCTCGTTCTCTGAATCTACAAAATGCTTCCTCAAATTCATCTTTTGTGGAGCAGTTACGCTTCATCCTTACTATTTCCCCATAGGGGACACTACTGATCACACTTCTGGGATGAAAACTGTCATCATGTACTGTGCAGTTTCCAGCTGTAGGCTTCCTATACAGTGTTGTTTGCAAGGTATTGTTTTCAATATAGACTAACAGGTCCAAATATGGTACATGTGTGCAACTAATACACTCTGTGAACCTCAGGTTGAAATTGTTGTCGTTGAGGGCTGAAACATAGCTCATGGCTTCCTCATACGACCCCTTCCAAATAATGAAGAGGTCGTCTATGTAACGAGCCCACAACGCAACCTTTTCCAGCCATTTCTCATTCCTGCCCGCCCAGGCTACGTTCTTCTCCCACCAGCCCACGAATAAATTCGCGTAGCTGGGGGCGAAGCACGTGCCCATGGCCGTCCCCTGTTCTTGACGATAAAGTTCACCTGAAAATAGAAAAATATTATTTCTCAGACAGAAAGATATCAATTCCATCAACATTATGTTGTGTTCACAATATTTCAGATTTCTTTTCTCAAGAAAAAATTGGATTGCCTTAAGTCCCTTTTCATGTTTGATACTGGTATAGAGACTTGTTATGTCCAATGTTATTAATAACATGTCTGGCTCCCATTCAATATTTGTTATGATACGCAAGAAATCCTTTGTGTCCTTCACGTAAGAACTTAAATCTTTGACCGGGGATTGAGAAAACAGTCGATGTGTATTGAAGCATTCTCAAGTAAGCTATTTCTTGAGGACACAATTGGTCATCCCGGAGGATCCATTAGATTCTTATGAACCTTCGGGAGATGATAAAAGGTTGGCAGTTCAGGGTATTCGCAACACATGAATCTAAAATCTTGCTCCCCCAATATTCCTTTGATTTTCCATTTATTCAAAATCTCATGAAATTCCTTAATGCTCATTTCATATACAATTTGTGTGACTATTTTGTAGCATTCCTTCATTGTCAGTTGTCTCCAAGCTTCTTTTTGGTAAGATTTTTTGTCCATCAACACCACGTTTCCACCTTTGTCAGACGCTTTGATTATTATTTCATCATCATTTTTTAAATCCATTATCGTCTTCCATTGACTCTTGGTTAAATTTTCCTTTGTAAGATTGGGACCATTTGCTTGTAATTTTTTAAGCTCTTCAGTCACTAGTTTATGAAAAGTGTCAATTCCATCATGAGCCGTTTGCAGAATGTAATGTGATTTCAAACTTAGATTACTCCGTGCTCCTGTTTGGGTAACTCCTACTTGTTGAAGAAATCCTAATGTATTCTCATAGTCCGAGATGCTGCTATCAGTCTCTAATTCCCTTAATATTCTCAGGGTATCAAGGTCTGTTCCTGTTAGTGGATTTCTGTCTTCTGAAATGTTCGATGTTGTTGTGTTCGGTTTTTTCGGATGTAGGCGATGTATTTTCATGAGTTTCATTTTTCTTATGAATCTATATAGATCTATACGTATGTTCGCATAATCAAATTGGGCAGTTGGACAGAATGTTAGGCCTAGTTCTAATACCTGAATTTCTTCTGGTGTTAGTTGTCTCTTTGACAAATTAACAACCGTTTGCTTCTTTAATGTTTCCATTTGCCCCCTTGCTTGCTCCGTGTGACCCATTGGTTGGGTGAAGTGGCCTTTTCCTTTCTTTCCCCTTCTTGTTTTTCGTTTTTTTCGGGGGGATGGGTTCGTTGTGTTGGTCGTTGTCTTGCTTGCCTCAATAATTGGTACTCCTGAAAAAAAGTGGGTGTTGTTTCCTTCTCCTTTCTTCGTACCATCTGTTCTCCTTCAGACAGTTCTACCTCCGATTCTGAGGTTTCTCTGGAGGAAACTTCACTTGATTTCTGAAGACTCAATTGTTTCCTTGGGCCATCAAACTTCTTGGCAAATGTTAGAATGCGTCCTGATTCATAATCTTCTTCATCCCGAAGAAACTTGGTCTGTTTACGGTGTTTAATTACACTCTCATAATCAGTGAGTCTCTTTTTCATTAGTTGATGTAATTCGTCTTTCAATTCTATATCCTTTTCAAGTGTTATGGCTTCCTCAATCTTTTTAATCTCCTCCAGTAATTTTTGGCGATCACTCCAAGCGTACTTCACAAGTATTTTTACCATGCCTCTGGTGGATTCAGTGGTGTATTGGCCCATTCTTGCAACAATAATCGATCAGGGTTTTCATACGAGGGTGTCGTGTAGATACGTAGCCCTCTTGGTATGCGATTTGCGTCCAAGTACCTTTGTAGAGACGTGGCCTCCCACCACTTTCGTGTCTCCTTTTCATACGTTTTTTCCAACTTATTGTACAAGGTTTTTAAGTTATTAGGTACTGCTTGACTTCCCGTCCCTCCTTTGGGATCAGGGTTCACTTTGCATTGCCTTTTCGAAAATATCCCTTCTGCTGCTTCCTCCCTTTCCCGATCCGTGAACATCACGGTTTTCACTTCTCGTGTGGCTACAATAAGTTTTTGATTGTTTATTCCCCAACATGTCTGCCGCTAGCGTTTGTTTGATGTTAAGGAAAGAGAAGGTAAACTTCACCGCCAGGTTGTCGACCGGATGCCTCACGTCCTCCGACCCGGAGCCTCCAGTGTCCCCCTGAGCGGAAAGCGTCCCGTTGCTTCCTTCGATATGTAAATCCAATTTAGACTCCGCTAGTGTCATGGAAAAAAGCACGGCGGGGCAGGCAGCAATATCCAATTTTACTATGCGTTCACCAGCTTCCGCTACACACGACAAGGGTGCAATCCTCTGCATTGGTGAAACTTGTATAAATTCCCAAACAATGACCTTCCTCCACGGTCATAAATTGAAGCGCACACTGGGGAAATTTTCTTTCTTCAATTTATTTGATCACCACACGACCACAGCACCAGACAGACGCGTTTTGGCTCCACGCCTTTCTCAATGTCAGTGGGGTTTTTGAAAACAACCATTTTTAAAGTAAAATAAACCATAAGCATAAAGGACGGAAGCAGTTCATTCAAATCATTGACATAGAGGAAGTCTCCGTCTAGTAAAAAAGTATAAGGATTTCGGTGTCGGCCCATCTTTGAATGGTATACTGGTACATGTATATACTATGCAATTGATATATATAACAAGATTTACATCTCAAGCAAATGCGATACATGATTCAAATTATATATCCCTTTCGTAATTCCATAATGTCATTATTATATCTTTTAGAAATATAAATTGATTTCATTCAATTTCTTTCTCCATTATTTACAGATTATGCCCTGAATGGGCTAGTTCCTTGCACGACATGTGAATCATTATTACCACATCATGATTGTGTTCAGATTCAGCCCTGAATGGGCAATTCTTGCCTGACAAGTAACTCATTATTACCACATAATAATTATGTTCTACCACAATGAATTAATTACAATCATACAGTATACCTCCAATATGTATTTCTCCTATGCCTTGTCAATCCTAATAAAATAATGCTGTATATTGCACAAAATCTTGCTATTTTATGGAATGTGGACCCATAACTCCTCACTCATTATTCAGACCTTGTGGAGTTTTAGTTTGCAGTTCGATGATGTACTTGGACTCTAATTTTCTCAATTTCTTTGTTCTATCCCCCCTCGCTCTTCTTTGGGGACCTTATCTAAGCAGAAGAATTTCAATAAGTTTTGATTACTTTTATGTTTTTACTGGAAATGACGTGCCACTGGGTACGTTTCGTCATGATTTTTTATGGCCCGCATGTGCTCAAGGATTCGTTTCTTGGTTGGGTGAATCATACTCGCAATATATTTCTTGTCACATGGGCAGATAAGGCAGTAAACAGTGTAATTAGAATTACAATTAATTAATTTATTGATTTTTCGTTTCGTTTTCCTGCCTGGTATTTGGAATTACTTTATCTTTTGGCTATTCTTACACGCCTTGCAACCCATGCATGGATAAAAACTGGTAATCATATCTCTCTTTTTTGGTCCCTTCAGAAAATGGCTTCTAACCAAATGGTCTTTCAAGGCTGGACCTCTCCTATATGTGATGAGTGGACTTTGGGAGATATGTGGCCCTATGATGGTATCTAAGCTTTCAAGATTTTCCAATTCCTCCGGAAAATCTGAAACACCTCAGATGAACTGGTGGTATATTCAGTAATCATTCTTACTGCACTAGTTTCCTCTCGGGTCTCATCTGCCTTTCCTAATTTCGCTACTAACAGATCCTTTCTTTGTAGGTATTCTGATTTTCTCACTGCCTCCTTTTTACTCCCTCAGTTTATCCTCGTTCTCTGAATCTACAAAATGCTTCCTCAAATTCATTTTTTGTGGAGCAGTTACGCTTCATCCTTACTATTTCCCCATAGGGGACACTACTGATCACACTTCTGGGATGAAAACTGTCATCATGTACTGTGCAGTTTCCAGCTGTAGGCTTCCTATACAGTGTTGTTTGCAAGGTATTGTTTTCAATATAGACTAACAGGTCCAAATATGGTACATGTGTGCAACTAATACACTCTGTGAACCTCAGGTTGAAATTGTTGTCGTTGAGGGCTGAAACATAGCCTCATGGCTTCCTCATACGACCCCTTCCAAATAATGAAGAGGTCGTCTATGTAACGAGCCCACAATGCAACCTTTTCCAGCCATTTCTCATTCCTGCCCGCCCAGGCTACGTTCTTCTCCCACGAATAAATTCGCGTAGCTGGGGGCGAAGCACGTGCCCATGGCCGTCCTCTGTTCTTGACGATAAAGTTCACCTGAAAATAGAAAAATATTATTTCTCAGACAGAAAGATATCAATTCCATCAACATTATGGGGCCGATTCCGATCTCGGTCGGAGGCGCACCCAGTACCATTCGGTCGGAAAAAAAGCCATGCGAATGCCTGTTTCCCGACCGATCCGTACATTATTCCGAACGAGTAAGTACGATGCGCACAACAGCATAGAATCCGGCCGAGTCGTACTCACCCAATCCAGGTCCTGTTCTCCGACCGAGGGCGAATCCGGAAACGCCGAATCGAGTCGCACGGAAGGGAAAATGCAGCCCCGTCCGGCCGGACAAGTGCGATGCGCTCTCCGTACGCGCCGAACCCGTCGCTCACGTCCGGCACGTCAAAGCTTCCGGAGAGGCGCACATAAGCTCCCGATTCGCGGCACAACACGATCCACGGCTACGAGGCGAACACGACAGCGACGGGACGTACGCGAAGCAACGAGAAAGTCGAGCGAGACGAACCAACCATGAATCCCTTCGTTCCGATCCTACCAATATTCTACATTTACTACCGGAACAGAGCACGGACGCGTACGGCGCAGAAGGTGCAAGTCAGACACCAACCACAAAAATATACAACACGTACACGACACATCACACACACACAGAGGGATGCAGAATTTACTTACACCAGCAACAGCAGCACCATAGGGGCGGGATGCCCATCACCAATGCCACATATGCACACAGGGGCCTGGATGTGCACCACACGCACCACCCCTACCCAGGGGGCTGGATGCCAACCACTACTACCACCCTGTAGCCATGGGGGTGCCAGATGCCCACCACTACTACCACCCTTACCCAGGGGGGCTGGATGCCTACCACTACTACCACCCTTAGCCAGGGGGCTGGATGCCTACCACTACTACCACCCTTAGCCATGGGGGTGCCAGGATGCCTACCACTACTACCACCCTTGCCCAGGGGGTGCCACATGCCCACCACCACTACCACCCTACCCAGGGGGCTGGATGCCTACCACTACTACCACCCTTAGCCATGGGGGTGCCAGATGCCTACCACTACTACCACCCTTAGCCAGGGGCTGGATGCCTACCACCACTACCACCCTTAGCCAGGGGGCTGGATGCCTACCACTACTACCACCCTTAGCCATGGGGTGGCAGATGCCCACCACTACTACCACCCTTACCCAGGGGGGCTGGATGCCTACCACTACTACCACCCTTAGCCAGGGGGCTGGATGCCTACCACTACTACCACCCTTAGCCAGGGGGTGCCAGATGCCCACCACTACTACCACCCTTAGCCAGGGGGCTGGATGCCCTACCACTACTACCACCCTTACCCAGGGGGGCTGGATGCCTACCACTACTACCACCCTTAGCCATGGGGGTGCCAGATGCCTACCACTACTACCACCCTTAGCCAGGGGGCTGGATGCCTACCACAACTACCACCCTTAGCCAGGGGGGCTGGATGCCTACCACCACTACCACCCTTAGCCAGGGGGCTGGATGCCTACCACTACTACCACCCTTAGCCATGGGGGTGCCAGATGCCTACCACTACTACCACCCTTAGCCCATGGGGGTGCCAGATGCCTACCACTACTACCACCTCTACCCATGGTGGGCTGGATGCCTGTCACTACTACCACCTCTACCCATGGGGGGCTGGATGCCTACCACCAACACCACCCCCACTCATAGGATGGACAATGCATGACACAACCAGCACACCACAACCTAGGGAATGCAAGAAAAAGACATCCCCGCAACACCATGACAAGCGTGTGTAGACTGTGTCAAATGCCTACAACACTGAACATGACTTTGAACATACAATGTGACCCCCTATCACATGTGCCACACATATATGTGTGTGGCCCCCACAATGCAAGCAGGCCATGACCATTGTGGCAATGGGGACCAAACCCCCATCATCACAGTGACCAAAATGTAAGTGTGGGGTCCATAGCTGAAGCACATTTTGAACATTGTGGCAATGGGGTCCAAACCCCCATCATCACAGTGACCAAAAGGTAAGTGTGGGGGCCCATAGCTGAAGCACATTTAGAACATTGTGGCAATGGGGTCTAAACCCCCATCATCACAGTCACCAAAAGGTAAGTGTGGGGCCCATAGCTGAAGCACATTTTGAACATTGTGGCAATGGGGTCCAAACCCCCATCATCACTGTGACCAAAATGCAAGTGTTGACAAAGAAAAAGCTGCAACTGCCAAACTGCATGGATGATTCCTGGTCACAGAACATAAAACACATCAGTGGCAAAGTAGTGCATGTGTCCCATTGCAACATAGATTGGGGGAGGCAAATACTGCAGTGCAAATAAGACATACCTTTGGCCATGTGCAGACAAACAACACCCATGGGGGCTGACACTGTCAACATTCATCAATGACACAATGACAGAAGTGACCATCAGAATGCAGACCCACATATTTGCACCAATGGGCACACAAATGCAGATACCCTGTGGAGACTGTAGATGTGAGGTGAACAGATACCATACCATGGCAGCAATGGGACACACAAACCATGATCATTGTGCTGACCGATGACCTAGGAGTCCCAGGGACAGCAGGGGAAACCCACCAAACAACATACAGCCAATGGCACACCTAAGATATGCCAATGCAGTGGTGCAGATGCACAAACACAAACAGGCAGACCCACACTGCACATCAAACACAACAGGTGAGGGGGGGTGCCAGTGTCCCCAGGCAACCACACAACACATGAGGAGGCCTGAATACCAATTACACAGATGTGCATACAGTGCCACACAAAGGTAACTCATGGATCCAAATCCCCTATGTGGGCAATCAGGCATTGTCAGATGAGAGGGAGCACAAATCACACATGTCACACAAGCATGTAGGAACAGCAACTGACACAGCAAGACACAGACACACCACAGCACTACCCCCGAGGGCCCCCACAATGTGGTGACCCTGGGCTGCATTACAATCCCACTGTGATGACAAAGCTAAATGTCGTTCACACTGTGAACCACAGTCATGTGTCCTGAGCAACAAACTACCATCACACCTACACAAGCACAAATCAATCAGCACGGCCAGTAAGCCAAGGCCAACATGGAGGCAGGGGTGTAGCCGGGCAACAACTCTCATCTGCACACACTCAACACCACACACCTCGACCTCCAACAATGTGCAGCAGTGAAGCACACATGCACTGGTGACATTGCACATGCACCCATGACAATCCCAGGGTGGTGGGTGGGAACCAAGGTGCAGAAACACATCACACATGGCCACTCAACAAGACTCCTGAATGTCTGACACACTGCACACTACGCTGTACATGGACATGACGGCAATACCACACCAACCAATGGGATCCCAGCCACAGTCACACACCAATGAAGAAGCCAAGGTCACCCACAAAGAACACACATAGACAACTACCAACATTGCAGCCCGGACCCTGAGGAGTGCCAGCAGTCACACACACAACGTGTCACAATCACTGAAAGATAACACAAACTGGAAATCACATGACAGGTGTAAACAACAAGTGCCAAGGGGAATCCTGACTGTGACCCATCTGCGTCTGCACACAAACTCAGCCCTGACAGCAAACACACCTATGGGTGACACCCTGATGACCAGTAATGTGCCATGCACCCACATCACAGAGAACCCAGGGAGAAGACTTTGGGGGAACATAGGTCAACTCAGCAAGCATCACAAACAGGTACAACACTAGGGATCCCAGCATGCACAGCAAAACGGAAGTGAACACACAGACATGCTCATACAACACACACCTTGGGCGCAGGCAATGTCACAGGAGTACACACTGCCATGAGGGGACTCCACTCCTGTGTGAGGAAAGCTGTGCCATATGTTGCCTCAGTAGGGCCCCATCATGTCAGCTGAGCACTTGGTCACACAATCAACAATTAGCACCAAATGAAGGCTCCCGTCACATCAGCCTGGTCATGGGAGTGCCAACGAAATCATCAGCACAGATCCAACACACTTGTATAGCAATGTTGCACTGACAACACAGATGAGTCCTTCCCCATTGATGCCCAAACCTGCATGTCCAGTGGAGATGGCCACACGGTCAGGGAAGTAGACGAATTGAACAATGGCAGGCACAACAGATGTGCAGGGGTGGAAGCCACAGATGTGAAATTGCTAATGTAAGTAGGAAATCCCATTGCCAAATATTGAACACTATGACACCCTCAGATGCTGCTAAGGATGACATGGATACACCACAGGATAGGACACATTCCCCCTGGACCACATGTGTTCCTGCACAGTAACACTTCATTATCATGAGACCAAATATCACCATCACTGCAGCAAGGGCATGGTTAGCATCATCAACAACATGTACATCAGAAGCAAAAGCACTAGAGAACAGAAAGTTGCTTTATTCAGCATATGTGTGTCCAAAAACTCAGAGAACAGTAATGCTCCAACAAAGGCCAATGGCCAGTCCATCAAGTAAGTCAATACAGGGTGACAGTGGCAGATGTCACCCTACGCATGCCTGCACTGCACAAAACCAGGGACAATCCACTAGGAGGGGCAACCGGGGGCAGGCCAGGCACCGCAGGGACAGGATCAGGGCTCACCAGGAGGAGGCAGGGAAGGGGTGGTGGGTGCTGGAGAGCCACTGACAACTGCAGTGGAGGTGTCTGACATGGTGTGTGCCGGCACAACTGGGGGGCATGGCTCAGATGGTGTGTGTGCCGGCACGACTGCAGTGGACCGTGCAGATGGAGTGGACAGGTCCGCCACTGCAGTGCCCAAGTCAGACAGGGTGGTAGTGGACTCCACTGCAGTGCCTACCTCCAGGGGAGGAGAATGGGGAACAGGCAAGGTGGGCTGGACAGAGGGGGAGGACACCCTCACCACATCAGTGGCACAGACAAGCGCAGCGGGGGGTGTGGTGCCGGGAGAGCAAGTGGCAGGGGGAGAAGGCCGGATCCTCTTGGGGATGGTATATCTGTGGGTGGGGGAACCTGGGGCAGGGTGTGGTGGGGGCACCTGTGGAGTGGGGGCCTGAGGGATGGAGGAAGGAGACCTGGTGCCTGAGCTGCAGGGCGGCGGCGGGGTCTTGCTCTTACGACTCCGGGGGACTTGCGGGTGGGGGCCTCAGTCTGTCTGCGCCTGGGGGAGGGTGTCCGGGGCGAGGGGCACTCTGCTCCGTGTGGGTGGGCTTCCTCTTCCCCCTGGATGCTGGAGCAGCTGGATCGTAGGGGATGAGGCCGAGGTCACAGAGGAAGAGCCGCTGTGACTTTGGGGTTGCAGGTGAGGCAAGGGAGGGTGCTTTGGAGGGAGAGGCAACTGAGGACTGCGCAGTGCTTGTGGATGCATGTGTGTGTTCCAGGGCCCCATCCCCTGTGAGTCTGGTTTCAGTCCCCTGACTGTGCGTGCGTGTGCGTTTTGTTTGTGGCGTGTGTGTCTGTGTGCTGGACGTGTGTGTGCTGGTGTGTGCCTGTGCCGGTGTGTGTGTGCTTGGGACGGGTAAGGTGCTGGGGAGTGTGGATGGAGCAGAGGCAGGAGGGGTGAGGGACTGTCTGAGGAGGGACACTGCTGCCGTCAGGGAGGAGTCCATGGACCTATTGCCCCTCTGTAGGTCAGACATGCCCGATGAGATGCCCTCCATGAACGACACCAGCTGAGTCAACAGAGCGGTGTGCGCATGGAGGACACTCAGCATGGCTGTCTGCCCTACATGGAGCTGGCGAAGGAGGTACACAGACTCCTCACTCAGGGCAGCAGGGGACACAGGGGCAGGGGGTGCGGTGCCTGGCCCGAAGGAGACACGCTCCCGAACATGGGAGCCTCCACGGACCTGGGGAATGGGAGCCGATGGGAGGGCGGTGGTGGTGCTGGTGGTGGCGGGGACAGCAACACTAGCTGGGGTGTGGTGGCTGCTGACACCCGCCTCCATAAGGGAGTCATCCTCCGAGCCGCTGTGGTCCTCAGCTGAGGTGGATGCTGCTGAGGACTCCTCGGTGTGGCTCCCCTCGCCCTCCGTGCCACTGGGTCCCTCCGACCACTCCTCGGCTGCTGACCCAGTCTGGCTCTCCGGCTCCTCCTGGTCCGTGGAGCTGTCCCCTTCCGTGGCCGTGGATGTATCTGCAATCAATGGGGAAACAGACAGACATCAGTCACCTGCACCAAACGCACACACCACTGTGAGCACAGCACATTACAGAGCAAGCCCTGGCATCATTAGTTGAACATTGCTAAAAGTGCCCTAACTGAACAGGAGAAGCCAATTGTCAGTCTGATGCCAACCATGGCACTCACATCCCACATGGCCTTGCACCCATCTGTCTGGTGTCTGTTGGATAGCAACACCCCAGTGTGGACACATGCACCACCTACACAGTAGTTGGACAGTGCAGAGGACACGGTGTAGCATGTGGACATGCACACATCACAACTCTTGCCACTGAGTCAGTACAGGTTTCCGGATGAAAGGGATGCCCAGAGTCAAATAGGAAATGCATGTGATGCATACCAGCGACAGACACCATGATGCACCCATGTCCTGATAGCCATCGCCACAATGGTGTGCATGTAGCACATGTCACTCCCCTGCAGGATCACCAATAAGTAGACACATGCCATGGCGGAGGCATGACTGCTAAGTCATACATCACTGTCTCAGTGATGTATGACTTGGCAGCCAGACAACAACACTCTGCACTGTGTCACAATAGTAGGTCATGGGGAATGCAAGTCCTGGAGCTGCACAAGTGCACATGTACATCCCCCACACAACACATCATCTTAACCCTCATCTGTCCAGGTCATACCGATTGGACATATGGGAGACCTGTGACACTACCCTCTGAACCTGAGCCCCTCACAATCTGCTGTGAATGGGAAACAGCTGCCTGAACTTCACATTCGCATACCCCAGTCTGCACGGGCAGCTGATCAAACACCTATGTGACACACAAGTATCGTCTCCTATGGTCACATCTCCAGTGGCATGCTGAGCCCCTACCGAGAAACACCCCAGCAGTCCTGGCAACAAATCCACAGCACACTGACACAGAGGCAGACACCTGAGGGGTCAAATCACTGCGCACAACGTGTCAGCTGATACACGGGAGTGGGAGTACAGGTGTATTGGATGGGCTGGAGTAGGCATGACTGTCCTGCCCCACATGAATGAGGGATGAGCCCTGGACAGTGGATAGCTGGCTATGTATGTGTGACACACGTAATCTGCACACTCCTGGGGCCCAAACATTGTTCCCACCCGCTGCATGGGTGTGTGCCAGATACCCCAGGCACATGTGGTGGCTCAGCTCAGCAAGTGGACCGCATATCAAAGCAACACGCAGATTACATGTCCAAACACAGGCATTGTGTGAACAATGGACCCACCCATGATGCCCACAACAGAGTTAGGGAAACAGATGCTGTCCCCCACCTTGAGTGAAGCAAACTGCAAGGACACAGTCCCAAGTGACACAATTCCCTGAATGTAAGGGCCACACCTGGGTATCAGATGAGGAGTGGGCAGTGCACAATAGAGGGACATGGCTCCTGGACAACATGACTGCTGTACTGTGGCAGTTTAACCAGGCCAGAGGAGGGCACATAGCATGTAATACAGAGTTCACAGTGCAGTCTTTGACTCACCCCTCCTTGCTGCTGTCTGGCCTTCAGCTGCCCATCCAGGTCTGGAAACACCACCGCCAGGATCTGGAGCATGTGGGGGGTCAGGGTCCGTGTTCCGCCCCTCCTGCGAGGAGGCGACAGCTTCAGCTGGACCCGTGCAATCCTCCGGGTCCAGCCCCGAAGGTCCTGCCACCTCTTCTGGCAGTTGCGGATCCGGCGCTTGTAGACCCCCACGGACCGGACAGCCCGGACGATGTCCTTCCAGATCTCCTGCTTCCGATGGGCATTAACCTGTGAGGATGACAAAGTGAAAAGGCCATTACTACACATGCAACATATCCGTGCATGACACAGTTGTATATACATGTCTCAATCACAGGGGCACATGATGTACACAGGCAGTGCAACGCTGCCCATGGACAGTTTGCCAGAAGTCACTACATGGTATCATTGCATGGGAAGTAAAACCTTGTTCAAATGCACTGTCACTGCACCATACCTGTCCAGTGCATGTCACTACACACTATGGGGGGTGACAACTACTCAGTGAGCCTGCTAGCCAGTGGCGTGCAGACTTTCAGCCTTGCTAGTCAGACAAAATGCACATTCAGAAAGGCAGTGCACAGAACACTCACCTGCTCCCCTGGTGTCCCATACAGCTTGCTGTACTGTGGAAGTAGGCTGTCCAGCAGGGCCTGGTTCTCCTCAAGGCTGAAGGCTGGGGCTCTCTCCACAGTACGTGCCATTGCAGGGTCCAGAGGGGGCAGAGACAGCAGCAGTGCAGTGGCAGATGTCGTCCTGGAGCATGTAGTGCAGGCAAGTGAGCTCTCAGGGGAACAGCCAGCAATATATATGTGCTGCAGAGGCAGATACTGTCCCATGTGTCCAAAGTGATAGGTCCAAGTCGTTTGCATCTTCTGAATCTGGCCAATCCATGGAATAGCAGCACCAATACACGCCCACAGCATCCTTCAAATCTTCAACTTCATGACATACATGATTTTGCAACATTGTTGTGGGTGACCAACTGAATTTCCAGCAACCGACTCGTTCGAATTTCGAAAACGCGTCCGTTGCCAGGCTAGGCCATTGACAATGGGTGCGCACCGATCGGTCCATTGCGGTTCAACGCGTACAGGGGTACAACGCGTACCCGCACACATTGAATGCAATGGGCCGGCCGGGTGCACCGATCGGTCCATTGCGGTTCAACGCGTACAGGGGTACAACGCGTACCCGCACACATTGAATGCAATGGGCCGGCCGGGTGCACCGATCGGTCCATTGCGGTTCAACGCGTACAGGGGTACAACGCGTACCCGCACACATTGAATGCAATGGGCCGGCCGGGTGCACCGATCGGTCCATTGCGGTTCAACGCGTACAGGGGTACAACGCGTACCCGCACACATTGAATGCAATGGGCCGGCCGGGTGCACCGATCGGTCCATTGCGGTTCAACGCGTACAGGGGTACAACGCGTACCCGCACACATTGAATGCAATGGGCCGGCCGGGTGCACCGATCGGTCCATTGCGGTTCAACGCGTACAGGGGTACAACGCGTACCCGCACACATTGAATGCAATGGGCCGGCCGGGTGCACCGATCGGTCCATTGCTGTTCCAACGCGTACAGGGGTACAACGCGTACCCGCACACATTGAATGCAATGGGCCGGCCGGGTGCACCGATCGGTCCATTGCGGTTCAACGCGTACAGGGGTACAACGCGTGCCCGCACACATTGAATGCAATGGGCCGGCCGGGTGCACCGATCGGTCCATTGCGGTTCAACGCGTACAGGGGTACAACGCGTACCCGCACACATTGAATGCAATGGGCCGGCCGGGTGCACCGATCGGTCCATTGCTGTTCAACGCATCCCTGTACAAGTGACTGGCATATGTCACCATGCCTGTCTCAGATGAACATATGCCAGCCACAAATAGCTCCCAGGGAGTGAGGGGCACACCTACAACACCACAGCCTGTCCAAACTGTATCATAAGGCATGTAAGGCTGCATTTCCTATTGTGTGTATGTTGGTGTACATGTTGTCCTGTGGGTGTCACCTGGGGGCAGCCACCCCCAGGCTGTGCACGTGTTCATGGGGACAGGATCCTGGGTGTTACGTGTACATGACCACTGTGATGTGCAACTGTTCATATCTGAGCATGTGCCATGGTCACATTTCACGGTGGTGTATGTGTATGTCATGTCACATACCCCGTGAGTCCCATGTGGGACGGTATGTTTGAGCCAGGGTGACCCAGTGGCACAATAGTGATGGTCCTCCACAGTCTGTGTGCATGTAGTGTTTACAATGTCTCTGATTTCATGTGCACAATGGGAGACAGTCTCCACATCCACGTTGTGTGTGCATGGACTTTGATGTTGTGCGTGTGTGTGTCACAGACGTCCATGTCTGTCCTGCAGAGGCAAGTGGAACCACTACCTGTGGGGGTCATGGTTGTTTTGCTGTGGTGTATACATGATACTCCATGTAATGCCAGTGTCCATGTGGCAATACAGGGTCCCTGGGAATGTACCTGTCGTTGAGCTGTGATGCCTGGGGCACATCTGTCCTCACATGTCACTGTGGGGGGTGATTGTGACATGGCAGCAGGAGATGGGAACTGTGACACGGCCTCATGATATCCAATGGGCCAACCTGGGACTTATTGATGCCACTTGTTGAACCGTGATGACAGATGTTGGCCATGTATGTACCATACATGTCCTTACGGAACTGCACACTTCATGTAGTTGTGCCTCATAATGATGTATGATGTGATATTGAGTGTGTTCAATGCCGCATATGTGGGGTGACTGACAATCTTGCTTTCTTCTCCTCTGCACTGCAGGGCTCCTGCTGTCCATAGACCATTCCCAGACCTGGCAACGATGGTGGAACGGGACAGCATCCGACGGTACCGCTTCACCAGGCAGCTGATTGAGGATTTGGCAGTGCAGTTGGCCCCACATTTGCAGCCTGGCCGGCCGTATCCTACAGCGCTGACCCCCAAGGTGAAGGTGATGGCAGCCCTACACTTCTTTGCCACCGGTACCTTTCAACATACTGTGGCGACTGCTGGTGGGATGTCACAGACCATGTTCAGCCGTGTGCTCCGCGATGTTTTGGAGGCAATGTTGCTATACCTGAACCGGTACATCTATTTCCCTAGACTGCAACGACTCACTGACGTGAAGAGTGACTTCTATGCCCTGGGGAGGATGCCGCATGTCATTGGCTCCATTGATGGGACACATGTGGCTTTGGTACCACCACAGGCACATGAACAGGCCTACCGTAACCGCAAACACTACCACTCGGTCAATGCACTGGTGGTGTGTCTTGCAGATATGACCATCTCACACGTGTGTGCCCGTTTCCCTGGTTCAGCACACGATGCCTTTGTGATGAGGAGTAGTCGCATCCCCAGGATGATGGCACAGATGCAGAACCAGCGTGCCTGGCTTGTCGGTGTGTACTGACTTTGTGCCATTGTGTGTGATCTGATCTGTAGTATTCCGCCCACTTTTCCAAGTCAGCTAATGTGCACTTGTCTGTCCGTAGGTGACTCGGGATACCCCAACATGCCGTGGTTGCTGACACCCCTCAGGAACCCTGTGACACCAGCCCAGATGCGCTACAATGAGGCACATGGTCGGACCAGGAGAGTGATTGAGCGGACATTTGGTCTCCTGAAGAGCCGCTTCCGCTGCCTCGACAAGACAGGAGGGTCCCTCCCATATGCCCCAGCGAAGGTGTGCAAGATTATCATCGTCTGCTGCATGCTCCACAACCTGGCAGTGCGGAAGGAGTTGCCTCTCATCCAGGATGACAATGACCAACATCCGCCACCTGTGGAGGATCCTGGCCTGGACCACGATGCCAGTGATGATGATGATGATGGTGATGTCCGCACACAGCTCATCACCAACTTCTTTAGCTGAATGTGAGTATCCTGAGGTGTCATGTCAATGATGTGAGTTGGCATGATATGTGTAGGTGGTGCTCTGGTGCTGTTGGAGTGTGTCCATGGGCTACTTGACTGGATGTGTGTAGCGATGTGTGCTTACAGGTGGTCTGTACTCCCCAACAGTGTTGACATGCTAACTTGGTTCTGGGTGGGTATCTTGTAACATGTATTGTGCATGAGTTTTGCTGTTCTGTCCTGTTCTCCATTGCTTTTGACTGTGTGTCATTTCTGTCCTTCACAGGGTACTTTCAGATTCGTTTGGTCAACTGTGTCCACCGACGACGTCATTGTACTTCCAGGGTGGTAGCTGTTGTGTCCCTACAGGTGATGTGCGCCACACCCATGGACTTCCTTCCTTCTACAGTTGTTGACTGTGTGCCCGCTGCCAGGTGGGATTACCTTGCATCTGTAGTGGTTACGACATGTTGCAACTGTGTAATAAACCTGTGCTTCACTTTGTGATGTGCGTTGTCTGTGGTCACACATTTGACTGCCATTTGCTTACTGCACCTGTGGGCTACTTGACTACAACTGGGAATAGGTGTGGTGTCTGTGCATTGCACCGTCTTTCCTGGCAACATCAGTGTAGGCAATGAGTCAGATGGCCTAGGTGTGTATGTGTTGTGTAGCCCTGGTGGTGTGTCTCCCTCATATGTGTCACGTTGCCATTACTCACATGCCTGTGTTGTACTTGCTGTTGCAGTTCGCATACACAGTGTAATTTTGCAGTTCATCATCCCCATGACAGCACCCACGTTGGAATCACAACAGAGGCAAGTATGGTGTATTAGTGTGTTTATTGTGATACATTTGTGTGAATAGTGCACAGGATGGTTAGTGCTGTACATTTATATTGCAATCAGAAGTTCCTAGATGAATTGAAAGTCCTGGTAGACAAAATCCCCAGTATCGGGGCCACAGTTGTCTGAGACATTGGTCCAACTTGTACTCCCCATGTCATGTGTGGGAGTTGTGTTGCCGTCAACAGGGTGAACAGTTTGCGCACAAAGGTGAACATCCAGAACAGGTTCAGGCTTCCTGGGGGTTGCACTTGGCCATCGGCCTCTCACTTGCCCCTCCTCGGACGACCCCTCTTCTTTGGGGGGGCCCTCAAGTACAGGCTGCTGCGGTGCAGGGGACTCTCCGCCAGAGTCATCCTCCCTCCCTGTGGCAGTTGCAGTTGTTTCAGCACCAGATGTTGTTGGCACACAGGGAGGTGTAGACTGGTTGCTGGTCATCTGGCGGAGGCATTGTAATATGTCCCTATGCACCGCCGTCATCTCTTGCAGTGTGTCCCACTTGGACTCCACGCGGGACATGTGTGAGTCCAAGCGGGCATGATGGGCAGCCTGCTGCTGTTTAATGTCCCTGAGGAGCCCCACTACCTGGCTGAGATCTCCGGTGCTGGACTGGTACGCATCGGCTATGCGTGCCAGTTGTGGGTCATCATGCACACCAGACACCTCTGCAAGCAGCGACCTCTGTCTCCCACCCCTCCCACCACCCCTGCCGACATGTGCAGTGCGTGCAGTGGCACGCACAGATGACCCTGGTCCCCCTTGGGGGTTGGTGGTGGTGGTGGTGTCCATGGCCCCACGTTGGTCCAGGGTCCCTGTGCTGGTGGTGCTCCTTGTTCTGTCCATGTCGGCAGGGATGGTATTTGTGGTGACAGTCGTTGGAGGGGTGGGTGCAGGGGGTGCAGCTGGTGGTCCTGCTGGTGCTGCAGCTGGTGGTCCTGCTGGTGCTGCATGTTGACTTGCACCGGAGGTGCCAGGTTGGTCTTCTTCATCCGAGGAGGGCAGAGGCTGTTCGACACCAGTGAGCTCCGTATCCTCTTGAGCCTGGGACTGGGACTCCTCAGCGTCTGCTGCTGTGTCCCCATCATCACCTGTTTTTGGGAGACACACACAATGTATGTTATGTTTCTGCAGGCATCAATGGTTGACACACCTGACAGTTGTGACTGTGCCTCTGGGTGCGGGCCTGTACATTGCATTGTCCTAAGTTGTCACAGTCAGGGGTTGATATTGGTGTAGCACATTGTCCTGCATTATTTGGGCATTTCTATGTATTTGTTGGGGTGTGAACATGGTCTGCATTGGTTGTATTTGGTTGACAGCCGGCCCTCCTTCCCACCCAGCCAGTCAGTTATCCCACCATGGACTGTGCTTGCATTGCAGGGAGTGAAAGTTGTCTTTCAAGATGTCAGTCAGTGGTGTCCTGCTGTTGGTTGTTGCACAGTTGCCAGCGGGGCCTTGTGCTCCCCACAGCAGTTGCCAGTGTCAGCCATCTTGTCAGTTGTTTTCCACTCCCTGTGATGTGAGCATGGTTCAGGGTGGTGTTGATGGGACAGTTGTGGGGGTGAGCTATGTCTGTGACTATGACTCCCATCATGCTATTGCCTCCACCCCACTTCCCAGCATTCCCATACTTACTTGCTTTTGTGGGGAGTTCAGTGTGTGTGGGTGTGAGAGCAATGGCAAGATGGCTGACAGTGGTGTCCTGCTGTTGGTTGGTGTGCAGTTCCCAGCATGCCCTTGTGCTCCCCACAACACAGCACCAGTGTCAGACATCTTTGATGGGCCTTTCCACTCTCTGTGGGATGTGCATGCGTGAGTGTGAGCTTGCTGGGCCATGTGGGTGGGGGATGTTGAGCTGTGACTACGACTCCCATCATGCTATTGCCTCCACCCCCTTCCCAGCATGCCCATGCTTCCTTCCTTTTGACTCTGCTTCCCTGTGGGGTGGGCTGCCTGTGCTGACAGGATGGCTGGGAGTGTTGTCCTGGCAGTTGTTTGGCTAAAAGTCCCAAGAGTGTCCCTGTGCTTCACACAACATAACCCAGGGTGGTGGTTCTTTGTGGGATCTTGAGTTAGGATGTGAGGCATTGCATTCTCCCAGGTGGGTTATGTGGAGTTTGTGTTGAGGGTGTGTGTGAGGGGAGGTGCTTGTGACTATGGTCAGTGCTGCAAGTCCTCCTTCCCACCCAGCCAGATATCCCACCATGGAACGTGCTTGCATTGCAGGGAGTGGAAGTTGTCTTTCAGGATGTCAGTCAGTGGTGTCCTGCTGTTGGTTGTTGCACAGTTGCCAGCAGGGCCTTGTGCTCCCCACAGCAGTAGCCAGTGTCAGCCATCTTGTGAGTCCTTTTCCACTCCCTGTGATGTGAGCATGGTTGTGAGTGGTGTTGATGGGCCAGTTGTGAGGCTGAGCAATATCTGTGCCTACTACTCCCATCATGCTATTGCCTCCACCCCCTTCCCAGCATGCCCATCCTTCCTTCCTTTTGACTCTGCTTCCCTGTGGGGTGGGCTGCCTGTGCTGACAGGATGGCTGGGAGTGTTGTCCTGGCAGTTGTTTGGCTAAAAGTCCCAAGAGTGTCCCTGTGCTTCACACAACATAACCCAGGGTGGTGGTTCTTTGTGGGATCTTGAGTTAGGATGTGAGGCATTGCATTCTCCCAGGTGGGTTATGTGGAGTTTGTGTTGAGGGTGTGTGTGAGGGGAGGTGCTTGTGACTATGGTCAGTGCTGCAAGTCCTCCTTCCCACCCAGCCAGATATCCCACCATGGAACGTGCTTGCATTGCAGGGAGTGGAAGTTGTCTTTCAGGATGTCAGTCAGTGGTGTCCTGCTGTTGGTTGTTGCACAGTTGCCAGCAGGGCCTTGTGCTCCCCACAGCAGTAGCCAGTGTCAGCCATCTTGTGAGTCCTTTTCCACTCCCTGTGATGTGAGCATGGTTGTGAGTGGTGTTGATGGGCCAGTTGTGAGGCTGAGCAATATCTGTGCCTACTACTCCCATCATGCTATTGCCTCCACCCCCTTCCCAGCATGCCCATCCTTCCTTCCTTTTGACTCTGCTTCCCTGTGGGGTGGGCTGCCTGTGCTGACAGGATGGCTGGGAGTGTTGTCCTGGCAGTTGTTTGGCTAAAAGTCCCAAGAGTGTCCCTGTGCTTCACACAACATAACCCAGGGTGGTGGTTCTTTGTGGGATCTTGAGTTAGGATGTGAGGCATTGCATTCTCCCAGGTGGGTTATGTGGAGTTTGTGTTGAGGGTGTGTGTGAGGGGAGGTGCTTGTGACTATGGTCAGTGCTGCAAGTCCTCCTTCCCACCCAGCCAGATATCCCACCATGGAACGTGCTTGCATTGCAGGGAGTGGAAGTTGTCTTTCAGGATGTCAGTCAGTGGTGTCCTGCTGTTGGTTGTTGCACAGTTGCCAGCAGGGCCTTGTGCTCCCCACAGCAGTAGCCAGTGTCAGCCATCTTGTGAGTCCTTTTCCACTCCCTGTGATGTGAGCATGGTTGTGAGTGGTGTTGATGGGCCAGTTGTGAGGCTGAGCAATATCTGTGCCTACTACTCCCATCATGCTATTGCCTCCACCCCCTTCCCAGCATGCCCATCCTTCCTTCCTTTTGACTCTGCTTCCCTGTGGGGTGGGCTGCCTGTGCTGACAGGATGGCTGGGAGTGTTGTCCTGGCAGTTGTTTGGCTAAAAGTCCCAAGAGTGTCCCTGTGCTTCACACAACATAACCCAGGGTGGTGGTTCTTTGTGGGATCTTGAGTTAGGATGTGAGGCATTGCATTCTCCCAGGTGGGTTATGTGGAGTTTGTGTTGAGGGGGTGTGTGAGGGGAGGTGCTTGTGACTATGGTCAGTGCTGCAAGTCCTCCTTCCCACCCAGCCAGATATCCCACCATGGAACGTGCTTGCATTGCAGGGAGTGGAAGTTGTCTTTCAGGATGTCAGTCAGTGGTGTCCTGCTGTTGGTTGTTGCACAGTTGCCAGCAGGGCCTTGTGCTCCCCACAGCAGTAGCCAGTGTCAGCCATCTTGTGAGTCCTTTTCCACTCCCTGTGATGTGAGCATGGTTGTGAGTGGTGTTGATGGGCCAGTTGTGAGGCTGAGCAATATCTGTGCCTACTACTCCCATCATGCTATTGCCTCCACCCCCCTTCCCAGCATGCCCATCCTTCCTTCCTTTTGACTCTGCTTCCCTGTGGGGTGGGCTGCCTGTGCTGACAGGATGGCTGGGAGTGTTGTCCTGGCAGTTGTTTGGCTAAAAGTCCCAAGAGTGTCCCTGTGCTTCACACAACATAACCCAGGGTGGTGGTTCTTTGTGGGATCTTGAGTTAGGATGTGAGGCATTGCATTCTCCCAGGTGGGTTATGTGGAGTTTGTGTTGAGGGTGTGTGTGAGGGGAGGTGCTTGTGACTATGGTCAGTGCTGTGAGTCCTCCTTCCCACCCAGCCAGATATCCCACCATGGAACGTGCTTCCATTGCAGGGAGTGCAAGTTGTCTCTCAGGATGTCAGTCAGTGGTGTCCTGCTGTTGGTTGTTGCACAGTTGCCAGCAGGGCCTTGTGCTCCCCACAGCAGTACCCAGTGTCAGCCATCTTGTGAGTCCTTTTCCACTCCCTGTGATGTGCGCATGGTTCATGGTGGTGTTGATGGGACAGTTGTGGGGGTGAGCAATATCTGTGACTACGACTCCCATGATGCTATTGGCTACACTGACTTGCCCAGCATACACAGAATTCCTTTCTTTCAGTGGTCTTCACTGTGTGTTGGTGTTGTAGTGGTGGCTACATGTCTGGATGTGTTTGTTAGTTATATTTGTGCCACTGCCTAGCTGTAGTTGTAGTTGTGTTTGTACATGTGATGACACGGTTAAATGTAACTTTGAGATGGCATGTGTTGTGTTTATCTGACTGACATACACATTTTGGGATGATTCTGTTCTGGTTGCTGTGTAATTGCTAAGAGTGCATGGTTTGACTCTCCCCTTGACAGTGATGTGTGTGTGTATTGTGGCAGAATATTGTGTACATTTGTTGTGTACTCACCAGGCTCTGGGATGTTTTCTAGTCCATAGACGCTCACTGGCGGAAGGATGGCCCGCACCTTCTCCTCCCAGGGCCTGAGGTATACTGGCTTGGCAGGAGGGCCACTGCCGGTGTGTTGGCTCAGGAGGTAGTCCTTCTTCAGCAGCTCCCGTACCCTCCTGCGCACGTCATACCACCTGTTCTGGATGTCAGTCTTTGTGCGCAGACATGGTGATTGTGCGTTCACCCTGTTGATGATCCTCTCCCACATCTTTGTTTTCTGGGAGATGGGTGTCTGTTGGACCAGTGCGCCAAACAGCTGTGGCTCTACCCTGAGGATCTCGTCTACCAGGACTTCCAATTCACAATCTAGGAACTTGTGATTCTTCTTTGGGGGCATGGTGATGGGTGGTGATGGTGAGTGATGTGTGTGTTGGTGTGCAGGTGAAGGTGTGTGAGTGTGTGTTTTGCTGGGTGTATGTGAGGTAGCTATTTGTTGGTGTGCTGATGGTGTGTGGCTTGTGTGAGGGATGAGCTGTGGGTGTGTGGTTGCTGTCTGTTGAGTGCTGGCAGGTGAATAGCATTTGCAAAGGATCATGGTTGGGATTTGTGTCCTTTATATGGGTGGAGTTGTGGGTGTGTCTTTGTTCTCTGTCCCCACCCCCCAGTATTTATTGGCTTTGTAATTGCTTGTTTGGCCTTTTTTTGTGTATTTTCCCTTAGTACTTTCTGTGCATGTTGGAAACGTTCTTGTGACCGAGTCGGACCCTGCAGTTGTCTCGTACGGTCTTCTCCGTTTCGTTCACGCTGTGTTTGTGCTATTTTCTATGCTGCGTACGCGTCGGTCGCGGTGTTTTGTGTTACTTCGGCTCGCAGTTTTGTATGCGTGTCGGTCGTACGGCTTGTCCTCCGTACGACTCGGTCGTGGTTTTCGCGCCTTGCATCGTACTTTGCGGTTTGGAGTTCGCGGGTACGTTTCGGTCGGATTTGTTCCGGGTGCGTGTCGGTCGGTTCGATTCGCGTGTTTTTCCGGCCGGATTGCTGTTTTCCGTGCGGCTCGGTCGTTCGGCTTGGGTTCCGTACGTGTCGGTCGGATTTTGCACGCTTTGCATCGTACTTGGCGGGTCGGGCGCCACAGGTACGTGTCGGTCGGAATTAATTCCGGCTCCGAGTCGGTCGGTGCTTTTCCGGCCCGAATCGAATCGACCCTCAAGTTGTGTTCACAATATTTCAGATTTCTTCTCAAGAAAAATTGGATTGCCTTAAGTCCCTTTTCATGTTTGATACTGGTATAGAGAACTTGTTATGTCCAATGTTATTAATAACATGTCTGGCTCCCATTCAATATTTGTTGTGATACGCAAGAAATCCTTTGTGTCCTTCACGTAAGAACTTAAATCTTTGACCGGGGATTGAGAAAACAGTCGATGTATATTGAAGCATTCTCAAGTAAGCTATTTTTGAGGACACAATTGGTCATCCCGAGGATCCATTAGATTCTTATGAACCTTCGGGAGATGATAAAAGGTTGGCAGTTCAGGTATTCGCAATACATGACCCAAAATCTTGCTCCCCAATATTCCTTTGATTTTCCATTTATTCAAAATCTCATGAAATTCCTTAATGCTCGTTTCATATACAATTTGTGTGACTATTTTGTAGCATTCCATCATTGTCAGTTGTCTCCAAGCTTCTTTTTGGTAAGATTTTTTGTCCATCAACTCCACGTTTCCGCCTTTGTCAGACGCTTTGATTATTATTTCATCATCATTCTTTAAATCCATTATCGTCTTCCATTGACTCTTGGTTAAATTTTTCCTTTGTAAGATTGGGACCATTTGCTTGTAATTTTTAAGCTCTTCAGTCACTAGTTCATGAAAAGGGTCAATTCCATCATGAGCCGTTTGCGGAATGTAATGTGATTTCAAACTTAGATTACTCCGTGCTCCTGTTTGGGTAACTCCTACTTGTTCCAGAAATCCTAATGTATTCTCATAGTCCGAGATGCTGCTATCAGTCTCTACCTCCTTAATATTCTCAGGGTATCAAGGTCTGTTCCTGTTAGTGGATTTCTGTCTTCTGAAATGTTCGATGTTGTTGTGTTTGGTTTTTCGGATGTAGGAGATGTATTTTCATGAGTTTCATTTTCTTATGAATCTATATAGATCTATACGTATGTTCGCATAATCAAATTGGGCAGTTGGACAGAATGTTAGGCCCAGTTCTAATACCTGAATTTCTTCTGGTGTTAGTTGTCTCTTTGACAAATTAACAACCGTTTGCTTCTTTAATGTTTCCATTTGCCCCTCGCTTGCTCTGTGTGACCCGTTAGTGGGTGAAGTGGCCTTTCCTTTCTTTCCCTTCTTGTTTTTCGTTTTTCTGGGGGATGGGTTCGTTGTGTTGGTCGTTGTCTTGCTTGCCTCAATAATTGGTACTCCTGAAAAAAGTGGGTGTTGTTTCCTTCTCCTTTCTTCTAATACTGTTCTTCTTCAGACAGTTCTACCTCCGATTCTGAGGTTTCTCTGGAGGAAACTTCACTTGATTTTGAAGACTCAATTGTTTCCTTGGGCCATCAAACTTCTTCGCACTGTCTGTTCTCCTTCAGACAGTCTCTTTTTCATTTGTTGCTGTAATTCGTCTTTCAATTCTATATCCTTTTCAAGTGTTATGGCTTCCTCAATCTTTTTAATCTCCTCCAGTAATTTTTGGCGATCACTCCAAGCGTACTTCACAAGTATTTTTACCATGCCTCTGGTGGATTCAGTGGTGTATTCGGCCCATTCTTGCAACAATAATCGATCAGGGTTTTCATACGAGGGTGTCGTGTAGATGCGTAGCCCTCTGGTATGTGATTTGCGTCCAAGTACTCTTGTAGAGACGGGCCTCCCACCACTTTCGTGTTCCTTTTCACATGCTTTTTCCAACTTATTGTACAAGGTTTTTAAGTTATTAGGTACTGCTTTACTTCCCGTTCCTCCTTTGAGATCAGAGTTCACTTTGCGTTGGCTTTTCGAAAATATCCCTTCTGCTGCTTCCTCCCTTTCCCGATCCGTGAACATCACGGTTTTCACTTCTCGTGTGGCTACAATAAGTTTTTGATTGTTTATTCCCCAACATGTCTGCCGCTAGCGTTTGTTTGGCGTTAAGGAAAGAGAAGGTAAGCTCACCGCTCAGGTTGTCGACCGGATGCCTCACGCCCTCCGACCCGGAGCCTCCAGTGTCCCCTGAGCGGAAAGCGTCCTGCTTCCTTCTTCGATATGTAATCCAATTTGGACTCCATAGTGTCATGGAAAAAGCACGGGGCAGGCAGCAATATCCAATTTTACTATGCATTCACCAGCTGCCGCTACACACGACACGGGTGCAATCCTCTGCGTTGGTGAAATGCGTTCCCAAACAATGACCTTCCTCCACGGTCATAAATTGAGGCGCACACTGGGGAAATTTTCTTTCTTCAATTTATTTGATCACCACATGACCACAGCACCAGACAGACGTTCCTTTCCCACGCCTTCTCAATGTCAGTGGGGTTTTTGAAAACAACCATTTTTAAAGTAAAATAAACCATAAGCATAAAGGACGGAAGCAGTTCATTCAAATCATTGACATAGAGGAAGTCTCCGTCTAGTAAAAAAGTATAAGGATTTCATGTCGGCCATCTTTGAATTGTATACTGGTACATGTATATACTATGCAATTGATATATATAACAAGATTTACATCTCAAGCAAATGCGATACATGATTCAAATTATATATCCCTTTCATAATTCCATAATGTCATTATTATATCTTTTAGAAATATCAATTGATTTCATTCAATTTGTTTCTCCATTATTTACAGATTATGCCCTGAATGGGCAGTTCTTGCACGACATGTGAATCATTATTACCACATCATGATTATGTTCAGATTCAGCTCTGAATGGGCGATTTGCCTGACACGCAGAACTCATTATTACCACATAATAATTATGTTCTACCACAATGAATTAATTACAACTGCTACAGTATACCTCCAATATGTATTTCTCCTATGCCTTGTCAATCCTTATAAATAATGCTGTATATTGCACAAAATCTTGCTATTTTATGGAATGTGGACCCATAACTCCTCCTCATTATTCAGACCTTGCTGGAGTTTTAGTTTTGCAGTTCGATCGATGTACTTGGAGTCTAGTTTTCTCAATTTCTTTGTTCTATCCCCCCCTCGCTTCTTCTTTGGGGACCTGATCTAAGCAAAAGAATTTCAATACATTTTGATTACTTTTATGTTTTTCCTGGAAATGGCGTGCCACTGGGTATGTTTTGTCATGATTTTTTATGGCCTGCATGTGCTCAAGGATTCCATTTCTTGGTTGGGTGATATCTGTGACTCCCAATATATTTCTTGTCACATGGGCAGATAAGGCAGTAAACAGTGTAATCAGGAATTACAATTCATTAGTTTATAGATTTTTCATTTCGTTATCCTGCCTAGTATTTTGAATTCCTTTATCTTTTGGCTATTCTTACACGCCTTGCAACCCATGCATGGATACAAACCGGTAATCATATCTCTCTTTTTTGGTCCCTTCAGAAAATGGCTTCGAATCCAAGTGGTCTTTCAAGGCTGGACCTCTCCATATGTGTGTGATGAGTGGACTTTGGGAGATATCTGGCCCTACGATGGCCTCGCTAACAAGATTTTTCCAATTCCTTCTGGAAAATCTGAAACACCTCAGATGAACTGGTGGTATATTCAGTAATCATTCTTACTGCACTAGTTTGCTCTCAGGTCTCATCTGTGTTTCCTATTTTCGCTACTAACAGATCCTTTCTTTGTAGGCTTTCTGATTTTCTCACTGCCCGAAAAAATAAATAAATAAATAAATAAATAAATATATATATATATATGTATATGTAGATACATATAGTATATTCACAAAAGAAAAAAAGAAGGTTAAAGATAAGTTATAGTTAGGAGAACTTTCTTTTACATGCTATAGTTACTCAACTTAAATTACATAAACATTAGAGATTCTTGAGTTATAGTTATATCTTTAATTTGGTTCACTGATAGAATATCGATGCCCAAAATATCCCCATACACAAAAATCGAGTCATAAATACCGATGTCAAAAATATCGACATCCTATATCTATAATGGTTAGTATAAAAATATCGATGTAAAAAAATATCGATGTAGAAAATATTGATTTTTTTATATATGTAAAAAATAATGTTAAATATATTAAAATGACAAAATTAACTTTAAAAAAATGATTTGGATTTAATATACATTTTAACTAAATATAAGAAATAAATGTCATTTAAAAAAATATAAAAATACATATATAAAATGTTTGTCAAAAGATACACAAGAAAGAGGCCCAGTACCGGAGGTGAGACATTTATTTCTGACACACAGCAGCACATCAGGTCTCTTAGTCCTTACGCGCTTTCGAGCGCTGAAAACATGATCACAGGTGGAGACAATCTGAAACAAAGTGCATTCGTGCTTGCTCTTTTAACCTAGAAGTCACATGGCAGTGTCCTTTTAAAATACAAGTCCCAGAATGCATGTACCAGTAGTAAGGGTATATGGCATGGAGTCTTAATAGCTCTTCATTTCTTTTTATGTGTCGAAAAAATACATTCGTGGTAAATGCAAAAAAGTCACTGTTAAAATCTTTACTCCACGGCCCGGTCATGTGAATGATTATTTTCTGCAAGTGCTCACATTTGAGAGCGGTAGCCAGGAAAAATGCCCTTCCTCCGGCACGATCAGAGTGGGAAGTCAACCCCTCTGAATCCCTTCTCCGGCTGTCTGCAATTTCACTACATTAGCTTCCTCCATAGGCGTGTGACTGGCGAGTGGGTCATGCTCCTTTTGCTCGGAGGCTGTTTTTTGTCATATATAAAATGTTATATATATATATATATATATATATTTACTCTAAAACAAATAATAAACTATTAATTTAAATGTATTATTTCAAAATTTTATTAATATATAAAAATTTACAAATAAATATATATATATTCATACACCTATAACATAAAATGTAATAAAAAACACATTATATTGTAAATTAAAACATTAAAATATTTAATAGTCTTTAAACTTAAATTTTGCACTCCAATGTGTGCAACAGTAAGGAAAGTGTTGGATAGCGGAGGGGTAAAAATAACTATTCCTACTCCAGTGAGTGCAACAGTAGGGAAAGTGTTGGATAGCGAAGGGGTAAAAATTACTATTCACTCCAGCGAGTGCAACAGTAGGGAAAGTGTTGGATAGCGGAGGGGTAAAAATTACTATTCCCACTCCAATGAGTGCAACAGTAGGGAAAGTGTTGGATAGCGGAGGGGTAAAAATTACTATTCCCACTCCAGTGAGTGCAACAGTAGGGAAAGTGTTGGATAGCGGAGGGGTAAACATTACTATTCCCACTCCAGTGAGTGCAACAGTAGGGAAAGTGTTGGATAGCGGAGGGGTAAAACTTACTATTCCCACTCCAGTGAGTGCAACAGTAGGGAAAGTGTTGGATAGCGGAGGGATAAAATTTACTATTCCCACTCCAGTGAGTGCAACAGTAGGGAAAGTGTTGGATAGCGGAGGGTAAAATTTACTATTCCCACTCCAGTGAGTGCAACAGTAGGGAAAAGTGTTGGATAGCGGAGGGATAAAATTACTATTCCCACTCCAGTGAGTGCAACAGTAGGGAAAGTGTTGGATAGCGGAGGGGTAAAACTTACTATTCCCACTCCAGTGAGTGCAACAGTAGGGAAAGTGTTGGATAGCGGAGGGGTAAAAATTACTATTCCCACTCCAATGAGTGCAACAGTAGGGAAAGTGTTGGATAGCGTGAGGGGTAAAACTTACTATTCCCACTCCAGTGAGTGCAACAGTAGGGAAATTGTTGGATAGCGGAGGAGTAAAATTACTATTCCCACTCCAGTGAGTGCAACAGTAGGGAAAGTGTTGGATAGCGGAGGGGTAATAACTTATTATTCCCACTCCAGCGAATGCAACAGTAGGGAAAGTGTTGGATAGCGGAGGGGTAATAATTACTATTCCCACTCCAGTGAGTGCAACAGTAGGGAAAGTGTTGGATAGCGGAGGGGTAAAACTTACTATTCCCACTCCAGTGAGTGCAACAGTAGGGAAAGTGTTGGATAGCGGAGGGATAAAAATTACTATTCCCACTCCAGTGAGTGCAACAGTAGGGAAAGTGTTGGATAGCGGAGGGGTAAAATGTACTATTCCCACTCCAGTGAGTGCAACAGTAGGGAAAGTGTTGGATAGCAGAGGGATAAAATTACTATTCCCACTCCAGTGAGTGCAACAGTAGGGAAAGTGTTGGATAGCGGAGGGGTAAAAATTAATATTCCCACTCCAGTGAGTGCAACAGTAGGGAAAGTGTTGGATAGCGGAGGGCTAAAAATTACTATTCCCACTCCAATGAGTGCAACAGTAGGGAAAGTGTTGGATAGCGGAGGGGTAAAATTACTATTCCCACTTCAGTGAGTGCAACAGTAGGGAAAGTGTTGGATAGCGGAGGGGTAAAATTACTATTCCCACTCCAGTGAGTGCAGCATGGTAGGGAAAGTGTTGGATAGCGGAGGGTAAAAATTACTATTCCCATTGAATTAAATTCTCAATTTAAAAACAAAACAAAATATCAACTACAATACAAAATATAATAAAAGAGCCAAAAACAAAACATATATAAAAATATAAAAATTTACAAAACATAGGAACATATTATAATGTAGAAAAAATCTAACAATGTACCATAAAAAGTTAATTTTTTAATTTAACAAATTTAAAAATAATTAACAAACAAATAACTATTTGTAATAGAAATTAATTTATAATCTAAAACATTAATTATTTCATAAATGTAATCATTTTATTTCCTATCCTATAACACCATCACAATTTACAACACACATCTAAATTATTTTAAAAAAGTGTACCTCCATAATTAACACAATCAATTATCAATTACGAAATATTAATTAATTAAAAAACGACATTTAAAACAGTAACAATTAATGTACTAGCCCAAACGTTACCAGCTATAGAACCTTAATCCCCAAACACAAAACAAAAATAAACAATTACCAAAAATATTTATCAATTAATAAATTAATATTAATGATCAAGTAATGATTAATTAATTTAAACATAAATTACTTTCCACCCTCTACCCCAATAAACACCACAACCCACACCTAAAAATATTTACACAATTTCCATAACTAATTTTACATTAATAAATTAATATCAATTAACAACAAATCCAGTACGATGCACGATCCGGACAGCCGGATCGAGTCGGAGCCTCCGACACGTAAACCCCACAGACGCGGACGATCGTAAAGTGGATTAAAATTACTATATCCCAATTTCAACTAATTGCATAATGTAACAAATAGTTATTAATTATTGGAATGGAATTACTTCTCACCCTATTCCCATCTAACCCACAAGCTGCAACTATAGAGAAAGTGTTGGACAGCGGATGGGACAAAATTACCAATTCCAATTCATGTAATAATAGTAAAGTGCTGGATAAAGTGATGAATATTAAATTACTATTCCACAATTCAACACTATGAAATGTAAATTAAATAAATATTAATGAATAAAACATGTTAATAAACTATTATAATTAAATTACTTCCCACTATTCCCTATGAGCCCGCAACCAGCTCCTAAAAAAAGTGACACTTAGCATAGTTGACCAGTTAATAAATTACTGATATGCCACAACCAGTTAATACATTACAGTAATAGAAAATAATTCGGATAGTTGAAGACTATAATATCTAAATCTAATAAATACTAATAACTAAAACTGCAGAATGCATGCATTGTAGTGGAATTAGCACCTGTTCCCGTATAAGCCGGCAGCCGGCTACAGAACTAACGCAAAATTCACACTAAATAAAATTCATAACTTCTAAAAACGTAACAAATATATCAAACTACAAATGCAATACTTATACAAAAAGATTGTTCACATACTTTTAAAATCATACTAACATATATAACACTAATATAAAAATCGATATTCTAAACAACTATGGTGTCCATTACGATACCGGACGGTAAAAATCCGCCCATCTACCATAGCGGTAGAAATCCGCCCGCCCACACCGTCTGAATACCGACCGAGCAATTACGATGGCGCGAGCCGCAAACCGCCCGCGGCGGAAAATACACAAAAAATACCTCCCGCCCATGTCCGAATCCAAGTCCATCCGCCCGCCACGGACGGAAATACGCACGACAACCCAAAACCGCCCGCCCTGACGACCGAGATACCGGCCGTGAAATTAGGATCGCACCGACATGAGCGCGGTAAATCCACAAATACACCGCCCGCCAGCGCAAACAACAGTGACGGAAATGGACACGGCGGAAGCTCAGGCGGCCACGTCCCTGCACAGAAATCATCCGCGGACAAAAACAAACACACACAACATGGCCAACAAGTCCACACAGCAACCCACGCCCAAATACCCAAACACAGTACACATCCCGAAAACACATCCCCCTGGACAAACAAATAAACTACAAATCCCAGAACACCAGCCACAACACACCTGAAAACAACAGACCATCATGACACACCCACATAGGTAAGTACAAAAGCAGCTCCTTCACAGACCACAATCCCTTGCAACACTACAAACTGAGGACGAAAGCACAGAACACAGCGAGACAGAAAGGACAGCAGCACACCACAGACACGCACCCATCACACCCATCACCACCACCACCAAACACCTGACCCACAAACCCCCTGCACATCACACACCACACACCGCACCAGCACCACAAACACCAAAACACACACCATGGCATCACACAGAATGCCCAAGTTCACTTCCACTGAGCTGACGGTCATGGTCGACGAGATCGTCAAGGTGCACCCACAAATCTATGGCAACCAGGTCCAACAGACACCACTATCCACCAGAAACCGGTTGTGGAGCAGGATCGTAGACCAGGTCAATGCAGTCGGGAACGTGCCACGCAACAGAGGCGAAATCAACAAAAGGTGGAACGACCTGAAAAGCGTGGTCAAGAAGAAGGAGGCCAAAAATCAGCAGCTGGCTGCCAGGACTGGCGGAGGTAATCCCGCGCTATTCAAGACCTTCAAGGCGTGGGAGGAGAAGGTGCGAAGTCATAATACATCCGGAGATCCTCACCGGATTACCAGGGGAGTCGAGGCTGGTAAGTACAAACAAACGTATACCAGCACACCGCTATGTACTCACATGCACTACCACTATGCCATAGCTCCGAGGGACAAACACCCCCATGTCCAGTACACAATACACAAGACATCACTCACTCATGCAACAGACACTCACACACACAGCCCAAACCTACCAACTGACATAACCATGGGGGCATGTGTACAGTCAGCCAGCACCGCAACTCCCACCAGGTCCCCTCGTACTCCAGAAGCGCCAGAAGGAGCACTCCCCACACCCATGTGTCAGCCATAGCTGCACTAACCGACAAGTAACAGGTAAGGAGCCGCAACACAAAGGCAGTGGGTCGGAGGGGGACAGCTGAAGTACAACAGCCACCAGGCCCCCAGTCCCACAGCGCAGCAAGGTGGAGCACCCCCCACACCCATGCGTCAGCCACTGCAGTGCACACCTGCATCCGACAGGTAGACATCTCACCCCACATGCAGGGGTTCCTGTGGGTGTCAGGCCATCACCACAACTCACAACACCGCCCCCACTCCCACAGACCAGCAACATGGAGCACCCCTCCCGCCCATAACCATGTGGCATCCATTGCATTGCGCACTCAAAAACAACCTGTAGGTGGGAGACAGTACAGGGCGGGGTGTCTGTAGGCATGAGGACAGTATTACGACTGACACATGTGACATGTCACGTAGCAGAGGAACACGCAGCACTGCTCCCTGTCACAATCATGTGACCAATGTGCACACGGACATGTATCACAGAGTCATACCCCACATGACCCATCACAGATACAGCAACACCTAAGGAGCCACGTCTGCATGCACAAGTCCCACTGGAGTACAGACCCACACGGCAGGCACTGTGCCACCCATCACACACATCAGCAACACCATCCAAGTCTTGTCCATGTAGTCCTCACTGCCTGTCACCCACACATCTTACAACAACGCCCATGTAAGACAAACCTTACTAGAAGTAACAGCGTGGAACCACAATATTGCACACAAACACCACTGGACCCATGAAACACACAGGCACACAATGCACATTCAACATATCATCCATCTCATCTGTCAGCCCCAGTGTCATGGAAGGTATGTCATCCGAACAGCTGGCCCTCATACAGCAGTCATGCAGAGATACCTGCCCATGACAAATCATGTGCCTGCAGTGACTGAAGCGCACGTCACACTGTGAGTAACAACACACATAATATAGTCAACACCCCAAGAGCACTGCATTGATGCACATGTCCGAGGGCAGCACGCACACCAAGGGTTTTGCCCATCTGCAATACGTCGTGTGGCACACAACAAGCACGAACTCACAACAATGCCACCAATGTAATGTCCATAAATGATGACAGTCAGCAGATATGCCGGGTATGTTAGACAGACACACACCTTAGTCTATGCACTGTCATGTTGCCAGAACACATGTCACGTTCTGCACCCATGACTCACAGTATGTACCCCAAAAGCATATTTCAACCCAAAAGCGTCCAGGGGGCTGTACCCCTTGTGCCATCTGCGTTTCTAAGCGTTCCATTTGAACCCCTAAACCATATTTCACCTCAAAAGCGTTGAGGGGGCTGTACCCCCTTTAGCCATCTGGCGTTTCTAAGCGTTCCATTTGAACCCCAAAACCATAGTTCAACCCAACATCGCCGATGGGTCTGGAGCCCGCATACACCCGAGCCACAAAATGTAGGAGCATAGCAACACACACCCATCGGCATTGCTAATCCGTCCCATGCCACATGTCCACATCACACAGTCCCATTGCCTAGCCCACGCATACACACATCGTACATCCACACACACGCCTCTGGGAAACCTGTGCACGACAGTGCACAAACTGTGAATGTCAGACAACCAATACATACTTTGCTAGGTGCAACACAATGACCTATCTCATTCTCCCAACAGGTGCCGAGAAGCTGGATGCTGGAGAGGGAGACAGCAGCCAGCACAGCCAGTCCGCAAGCCCCCGACCCGGACTCACGGATGTAGAGGACCTGGACACCTCTTCGGACGACGGACCACCCAGCAGGCCCGTCTGGGAGTGGCAGGGCCCAACCGCTCCCAGGGCCCCTCCTACCCACCAACACATCACCCAGGGCTGCTGACCAGTCACAGACCCCTGCTGCCACGCCACGTTGCGGCCACCACCACCGCCGCAACAACCACCACCACCACCACCACGCCATCCCTGGCCACAGCAACCTGTGCAAGGTGGCTACGCCCGGCGTGCTCGACCCTGGGAGCCAGACAGAGGACCGTGGTGACCAATGTGGCGAGTGGGCAGGTCGGTGGCAGCAGTACTGGTGGGAGGAGCAGGGTCAGGCCAACGCCATCTGAGCCTGGGAGCCAAGCCCTGCCGCAAATCTCACAGAGTCCTTGGGGCCTGATGAAGAGGCCCAAGGACAATGGGCCAGGTCGGCTGCCGACACGCGGGAGGTCCTTGGGGTGTTGAGGTCCATGGACGCCCATATGGGCCAAATCGTGACCCGTATGGACCGACTTGTGGACCTCATGGGCCAGCTGGTGGTGGGGGGAGGGCCCAAGCAAGGCCAGCCACACCACCGCCGCCACCACGTGCTGTGGCGCTGGGTCGTGCAACATCTAGTTCCTCTGCGTCCACAGCGAGTGAGCACTCCTCAGCCACCACCAGCAGCCCACCAACACAACCCCCTCTACCAAACGTGGAACGGGCCGTCCGAAGAGGAAACAGGTGTCCAGAGAGGACTTCGCACGCGACAAACGCCAGTGAGTCAGCCAGCCACCCTGACCACCTACTGCACTGACTTGGACTACGATCCCTACCCTACACTGCCATGTGAATGGCATGTGTCTGTTGGACTGTGGACATAGAACTTCATGGGTACACCTTGACCATCACGCAGCCATGGCCGCCAAACCATTGTCACTAACCCCGGGCATAATACTTTGCCGTCGCTCCGCAGACATGCAAAGTTTGTGCTAACTGCCACACTACGCAAATTGCATGTAGCAGAGTGAAAAACTGTGCTAATTGACATAGCGTAGCAGCAGTATAATAAGCACCTTCAGATGCTTTGATAAAGCAGTACTCTATGCTTAAATAGCTTCTATAACCAATTCACAAAAATGAACACTAACAATAAAACATCAAGCAATGAGAGGTGAAATGATTTTGGTGTCCCTCCCAACCTAGGGGAGGGACCAAGCAGATGCCTTGAACACAAAAAAGCATATCATGTGAACAATTCAGTGGTGGTCCCTTCCTCCTAGGACCACCCCAAGCATCAGTTATGGGCAAAAATACAATCCCAACCAAAGGCCCTGCAAAGCATTATGGGACGAGATTAGCAGTGGGCAGTGAACTACTATGGTGCCCAATATCAAAATAATTCTACAAAGAGCTGCAGTTCAACTAGTCGTTACTAGATGTCCCTCACGAGTCAAATGCAAAAGCATTGAAATTATTAATACATCAAGCTGCAGTTCCACGAGTCGTTTACTAGATGTCCCTCACAAGTCAAATGCAAAAGCATGTGAAACCCTTTCATGAAGCTTTTGCATTTGACTCGTGAGTACATCTAATAACGACTAGGTGGAAGCTGCAGCTCTTTGTAAATTATTTTGATATTGGATACTATAATATTCACTGCCCACTGCTAATCTGGTCCCATAATGCTTTTGCAGGGCCTTTGATTGGGAGTTGTATTTTGCAATAACTGTGCTTGGAGTGGTCCTAAGAGGATGGGACCACCACCGAATCATTCAAAGGATGTGCTTTTGTTTTCAAGGCATCTGCTTGGTTCTCTCCCTAGGTTAGGGTGGATCCCAAAATCATCACCTCTCTCACTGCTTGTTAATTTATCGTTTTCACTTTTTGTGAAATAACTATATGCATTTTTAGCATATAAAGACAGAGATATTTATTTTATCTTGGCTTGCATTGTGCAAGATGCCTTTGGCAATTATTGTACAGTGCAGTCAAGCACACAGCTACGCACTACGCAATTTGCATAGCTACGTGTAGTTCAAACTGTATTTTGCGTAGCTACGTGAAGTGCTACTATGCAAACTACGCCCAGGGTTATGTCACAGCATGCACCACTTTTGTCATCACCTTGCACACAATCACATGTCACCGCTGTAAATAAATACACCTTGATCACAATCTGCATTATGTGTTCTGGGTTTATTCAACGATGTGCAATCGCCACCATGAGCAGAAATGCATCTGCTGTGTGGTATGTTGATGGGACAGGAGAGGCTGTAGGGACCTAGTGGTGAAAAACAGAACAAGAGTACAGTCAATGAGTGTGTCACACACTCATCACACAGTACTTGTCACAAACTACAAGCAATGTACACACATCTCACACAGCAACAGGGCACAATGCAACAGCCACTGTCAGTGGCATACTAACCTGGACATGGACCATTGACACACAGCACTCAGTGAACAAAAGGCCTCCGTGACAGAGCACACATACACCTGCACAACTACAGCTACATCAGCCGTCGTACATGGACACTCACCGTCAAGTGAAGTAGCGGGCGATGAGCTGCTGACGCACATTCACAGCTTCCTCCTCCCCACTGTCCTCTTCACTCGACCCGTCCTGGTCTGCAGGCTGGGGCCCTGGTTGATCTCCGTCATCCACAATTAGGGGGATCTGCTTGCGAATAGCCAGATTGTGCAGCATGCAGCAAGCCACTACTATCTGGCACACCTTCTGTGGGGAGTACGCCAGTGCGCCCCTGTGCGGTCCAGGCATCTGAACCTGGACTTGAGGAGGCCAAAGGTCCGCTCAACCACACGTCTGGTCCTCCCATGTGCCTCATTGTAGCGGACATCAGCTGGGGTACGAGGATGTCGTAATGGGCTGAGCAGCCAGGGCCCATTCGGGTAAGCAGAGTCACCTGGGTGTGAGGGACACAGAGAATCGTTGCAATTCCAACTGGACACAATACAGCATCGCACAGCCAGCACGCTACACTACTCCACATACTCACCAACAATCCAAGCACGGTCCCGTTGCAGATTGGTCATCAGACGTGGTAGGATGCTGTTGCGCATGATGTGCGCGTCATGTGCCGATCCTGGAAACTTCGCACACACGTGTGAAATGACCATGTCCGCAAGGCACACCACTTGCACATTCAGGGAGTGGGTGTGCTTCCTATTGCGGTAGAGGTGCTCAGTGGCCTGTGGTGCAACAAGGCCAACATGGGTGCAATCTATTGCACCAACAACGTGGGGGATCCGTCCAAGGGCATAGAAATCACCCTTCACTGCCGCCAATTCACGAGCCCTGGGGAATCGTATGTACCTGTTCCTGTACAGCATCATAGCTGACAGTACATCCCTCAGCACCATGCAGAACATGGGCTGGGACATCCCACCTCCACTGCCCACTGTGTGTTGGAATGACCCACTGGCGAAGAAATGCAGTGCAGCCATCACCTTAGCCGTGGTGGTAAATGCAGTAGGATACACCCTGCGAGGACGGAGGTGGGGTTCCAACAAGGCACATAGGCGATGCAGGGTGGGTCGGTCCAGACGGTACTTCCGGATCACCTCCACATCCTCCATGGCCGACAGCAATTGGTAGGGGCGATGTATGTTTGGCCTCCTCCTAGGAAAGATGGAAGTGGACACATGTCAAGGCAACACGCCACAGGGCATTTTCACATACACAAATCAGAACTGACTGACCAAGCAATTGAATCACAGAACAGCTGACAAGTAGGGACAGCACAGCCACAATACACATACACAGGTCCCCTACCAATAGCAATGGGCAGTGACACACACCATTGCCATGAGCATGCACATGGGGAGTTAGGCCTTAACAACTTGTAAGGCATGCTGATGGAAACAGACTGCATATTCGGAAAGCTGCAACACCACGGCAACATGACTAGCTGCTGTGCATCACACTGCTTCCGAGGCTGGGTGTGTAGGGCACACACCAACAACGCTATGGACACAGGCTGAGCGGCCAAAACAAGTGGGACCTGTGGCACGAGGGGATATGAGACAGTCAGTGATGTCCCTACTGCACCCTATGTACAGCACTGTACGGATCACACCTCCAGAAACATTGACAGGTGTACACATTGACAGCTCCATGCCAACACGGCTGTGTGATTGCAAATACACATCACAAGTGACACGTAACGTCGCACGTGCCAAGTGGCAGATGTACATAGTGTAAGATGGCATGTGTGTGCATATGCATATCCCATGCTCCCATGCCAATGTGTACATGATGATATGCCAACAGACATGTGGAGGCTGGCCACTGGCCGTCCCTGCCTATGCACACAGCATGTTGTGGCCCCGTCCATTGTGGACCTGCACCCACACACAAATCATGGCCACACCTGCAGATGCATTGCGCACATTAAACTGTGTGGTGCACATGGCATCAGCGGACTGTACCCGCCATGGGCCAGGCCCTTACGGCCAACTCCAATGACCCTCGCGGTTGCACCCTGCGTGTTCCACCATGGAGGTAAGCGTCCCGGGCCAGCTGGGAGCAGGCCATCGTCTGCAATAGAAGCTGGCAGACATGGTACACAAATTGCAGCAGCTTGGACCCACTGAAACTGCCCCAGGGGGCTATGTGAGTGTGTGAGTGAGACCGGCATTACCACAGCTACCTGGGACTGCAGCCTGGCACCCCTCAACAACACCTGCTGCTGCCACCTCTCCACCTACACGTGGATGACGCTGAGGATATGTCCAGGTACACTCACCAGCGAGGAGCTGGAGATCCTGGATTCCGAGCTCCACGCACACTGCACATGGCTATTCCTTGCGAAAGTTGTGTGTGAGAGACAACTGCAGTGTGTGTGGGAGTGCATGTGGGGGTCACACATGTCGTTGATCCGCAGCACTATGAGTCAGAGCCTGTGGTGTTCAAACATGCACTGCTCACCATGCTGACTGCAGGTGGCAGTGGTATGTGAGCTCTCGGGCGCTTTGACATGTCTGTCCCTCCCGAGTGGTGGTACATGGCAACTTCATGTCAGACATCCAGTGACACAAACAATTGGCAATGCAGGTCTCAGTGCACTTGTTGCTCGTGTGCATGTCAGGCTGGGGCCATGCTGCCCTTCTCAGTCCCAGCAGGCCTGGCCTGCACATTGACTGCACAATGCCAGTAGGTGACAACACAGAATGACTAGTGGGTTACATGTGTCACCTGTTCAGCACTCTCCGGATGAGCGCAAACTCAGCCCTGTACATTGGTCACACCATGCCTCGTGAAAGGGATGTGTGTGTGAGATAGTGCCACTGAATGTGACCACCGTTGCGGGGTGGGCCATGCGCAGGGCGAGTACGTTGGTTGTTGCGCAGTGTTGGTCACAGTGGGTACACCAACACAGATGTGTTGCCTTGTGAACTTTTGCTAGGTCCGCCTGACAATGGACAGTAGATGTGGGCAGACTACACATTGGTCGATGTGCTGTCTATATGCATGTGCCTTCACACCAGGCACAGCTGCCCCTGCACATGTGACCCCTGCTGCCCTCAGTGCTGGGTCTGTTGAGCTGATGCGCCATCTGTGCGTGGGGCAGACAGCTCTCCTCACTTCCGTCATTGCCCATGACATCACTTTGCCGCAGGTGACATGGATCATGGAGGGCCCACATGTACGCGTGGGTGGACTACACAAGACTGTCCAATGGTTATCACCCCCAGTCAGTGCTTCGAATGGGAAGGATGTGGTGCTGGTACTCATTTCAATGTGTAGAGTGGGCGGGGCTAGGTGCGGGGCTACATGCAAGACATGGGAAGTTCATCGGCTTATCTACTAGTTGCAATACACACGAGACACGTCTTTTCATGACCACATCAGGGTCATTCCTTGAACTGACTGGAAGTCAAACAGTCATATTTTACCCTGTCCTCATGGCCTCCCCTCGCTCACCAATATATGCGTTAGCACCTGGGAAGCCAGCGCATGCACAAGCAGCTCCAAGCTCGCCCCAGAGAGGCCAAGGAGTGTATGTGTGGGTCCAGTTGAACAAGTGGTCTGTCTCGCGGCATTATGAGTGGCGGGACGCCGTCCACCTGCGTGGTGCCCCGACTCGACACCCGGGCAACATTGACAATGCATGCAAGGCTCCGCAGTCCGGATACACCACCTGCAACACACAGAGGCTGTAGCTGCCCTAGCGGCCCAGGCCGCGTCCAACTGGAGCTCATGGACCCACACATTCACTCTTTGGCCTCTCGGGGGCGAGCTTGGAGCTGCTTCTGCACGCGCTGGCTTCTCTGTTGCAATGGCATGTAACGTGTGTGGGGATATAGGCAATGAGTGAGATGGTGCGAGCCACCTTCCGTGACGTCACTCCTGCTCGTGATGTGTGCGTCCCCCACTACTTCCATTAGACTTGTGCCATACTACTAATTGAGGATGTGTTGCCTGCGTGATGTGTCCAGGAGGAGCGCGCCATGACATCTCACCCACCATGCTCCACTGCCATCCCGTGCCCTGGATTGCCTGTGCAGGTGGACAATGTTGGGGATACACCTGGTCGACAGGGGATGTGAGTGCCTTGGCAAGGGCCTGGCGGACGCACAGCAGTATCCAGCATGTCCACGGAGGGTGGGCTGACGTCTACACCTGATGCAGCATTGATCGTGTGCCCGCCTGTTGTGCACACACGAGTTCACATTCATCCCCAGACAGGTGGTCTTTACAAATTCCCAGGAGAGCAGCAATGTACTGTTCCGGAATCCTCCCAACACAGCGTGTTTCAACATTGCATGTGCGCACCTACCCGTCACACCCACCCACCTGAGCCAAGCGTAACTCCCGCTTCACATGACACATGTGTGTCTTCCACAGTTGTGCTACTCATTTGCGTTGACATCCAATGACAGTGGACTACATGGTCATCTCACGACTGCCGTGTACTTCACACACTCTCATCCTCTCTCATTCGTACTCGTGGAATGAATAAGCAGAGACACATATTTACTTCAAGCCATGTATTAGGACTTATGTCCTCTGTGATGCAGTATAGTGGACACTACTGGCAGCGAAATGCATGTGGAGGATATACTCAGCATGATTACACATAGCATAGGGTGTAGGGGTACATGTCATCAGTTGTTGACTGTGGGATGTGTGCTTCAGAGTTACAACTGCTTAGCCGTTGCTGTGCTAATGTACATTTGCTAATTACTGTGGAGCTGCTAACTTTGACACAGACAGTATACATTTCGCCTACCAGACCGCTTGACATCATGGGCACAGTACATCTCAGTTCCATGTTACAGGTTTGCTGCTATGGTTACTCATACACACGTGCGTGGAGGTGACATCAGGGCATGGGCTTACGTGCATGCAACGGCGTCCCACTTGTTGTTGCAATGTGGTGGCTACTGGACATGACACAGTCACTGGGGTCATGTTGTTGGGGGATGCACTTGTTGTCCATGCAAAAGTCCTGGCACGGAAGTTCAGAGGGAGGTGAGGTGACAGCTCTCACATACTACAGCCGAACGATTACTGTCCACTGACCGGTGCATATGTTCATGGGCGCAGGATACATATTATGGCATAGATGTACGTGCAGTTATGTCCATGTGGTTGCCATACACGAATCCCATGCCTCTGCCTCCCCCTGTTCATGCAGAGTTACTGGATGTGATGAGGTACAGAGTGCATGTCACGAAAATATCCGATGTCATGGCAGTGTAGTTGATGGTGTGGTGTTAGTTGCAGGTTGTGTGGTATAGTTGTTGTACTGGTAACTGCTCAGTCCGTGCGGATGCCAGGCATGGGTACGGTGTGGGACATCATTGTTCAATTGGGGGTGTTGCGTCGGGGCCCGACGAATTGACAGGTTGTCAGGAATGCGATACCTTCCAGCAGGGCTTCCATGGCATTGGTGGTAAACATGGATGCCATCCAATGTAGCGGATGGTGGCTGTCAAGGTGTTGGTCGTAAGTTGTCCCTTGTAGGAGCATGATGGGACATGTTGGATGACATTCGATGAAACTGTGATCCAGAATCCGTCGTGTGGAGGCACAGTGGTCCCATTGCAGTGTGGGTCCGATTGCAGCCACATACGCCATGCCCCCATAGGCTGAACAGACCCTGTCGTGGACGTCCAGGGGTTGAACAGTTGTACCAGGTCCGCCATTGGACATGCAGGGTTGGAGAGACATAAATCCACAGGATAGTGGAAAGGACACCTCCGACAGTAGAAGACGGGGATGACGCAGCTGAACAATGCGATGCGGTAAGTTAGTCGGTAACTTACGTTCAGCAAGGCCAGATTTTCACATCCCAATATCTGTATCAGGTAATGTTTGTACAGCTTCATCTGTCCGGCGTAGTTGGGTAGGTGTGGTGCAAGTGCCATTTTGCTGAAGGGCGATGTGATGGCGTGCTCCGGCTGTCTGTACAGTCTGCAGAGTGCAACCTCCGACGTTGCTGGGAATTCTGTTATGGTCGTAGGGTGGCAGGGCTTGGGTTATCGTGGCTTGTGCGAAGGACACGGGCCCTCATCCCACATGCTTCTATGAATGGTCAAGGTCAGTGGTGTCTGACTCCTTCCCGATAACTTGCATGTGAACCACATGGGGGAGTGGTATCATTTCTTTTTCCCTTCGGAATGTTCTTTCGTGTTATGCGCTATCTGCCCAGTGGACGGTTCCCTCTGCATGCCTGTGTTGGGCTTTTTTGGAATAATGACTGTGTTGTCCTGCTTGAATAGTTGAGCTGTGGTTTCGGTGTGGGTATGGAAGGCCATTCAGTGCTATCTCCTCTCCCGTGTGTGGGCGGCACGCTGCGTTTCCGCTATGCGTTGGGCCTTGTGTGTGGGTGTTGTAATTGGAGCCACCTGTTGTCGGTCCCCCGGGATCTTTGATGTTACGTATTGCATGTCTTGGTATTGGGTGCAGGGTGGTATCGGTCTTTCTGTGTGGTACTGGCGTAGCTTTTTCCGACGGGGTCCATATTCTGCTGGGTGATGTTGCCGCCGCTGTGTGCTTCGCCATGTTTTGCACACAGGGGTGTGTCCTAACTTGGCGTGACATCACTGACATGTTCGGGTCAGTTGTGTGACGTCAGGTTGGCAACAGTGAATTGCCGGTTGGCGCCATGACTGTGGCAGGACTGTCACGTGACATGTGCGTTCTGGGTGGGGCTGGTGTGTGTGGTGTTTGGTTGTGACCCTGTGTTGTTTGTGTGCGGCGCATACATGGCGCTGCCGTTGGCCTATGCGTTGTGCGCATGTGTGGCTGCGTCGTCGGCGCTGCGCTGCGGGGCCGTGACGGGGACGTTAGTTCCTGGTCCCAGGTGGTGTGTCCCCGGTTGTTGCGAGTTGTTACAATTTGCCCGATGTGACATTTGTGGGTGCAGTGGTGGATGTGTCGCGTCCACGCAGGGGTGTCGGGGGGCCATGTACAGTTTTACCGCACTTGCACTGTGTGAGGTGTTTGCGTGCCCTTGTTGTGTGTCTGCCTACCTGCGTCTCCGCGGTGCGTTGACTCCTAGGTTCTGCATCAGGTAGAGCATGGGGAGGGCCTGCAGTGCTGGATTCATGCTCGGGGGTCCGCCTCTTTGGTATCCGTACTGTGCGGTCGGGTTTCCGCCTTGCTTTCACGTGCGGTGTCTCTTAGCCGGGGGAGCTGTTTGGTTGTGGCATCGTAATTTGTACGCCGGGCGGTACGTGATTCCGTCGGGCGGTGTGTCTCCATTGGGCCGCGCCGCTACGTGAATGGGCGCACTTTGATGGCGGGCGGCGTCGCTGGCTTACGGGCGGTGTTTGGCTGACTTTTCACATCCTAATTGGGCGGGCGTGTGGGCTGCGGCGGCCGGACGGTAACTGGTGGTTTTTCCATCCGCCAGCACGGCGGTGGTGCTTCCGCCCGCCATCCTAATGGGCCCTATATTTTTGCAAACGATATTTATGACTTCGATATTTTCAAAAACGATATTTCTTACCTCCAAGTTGATATTCTTGACCACGATATTCTTGCTGTCGATATATCTGAATCACGAAATTTCCAACTCGATATTTGTGTATGTCGACATTTAAAACTCGATATTCTGTCTGTGCACCCTTTAATTTATCATTTAAGCACCACATTCAAATATGTCATACTTATATCTCACATTTATACTTATGCACCACCTTAAGATTCAGATAACTCTTGCACCTCTGTACACAGTCCTCTCACCTCACTCGCCATTTTACATTAACTATAACTCGCCCCTTTTCCATGCACTACTTTTACCCTTGCGTATTACAGATGTCAGAGCATCTGAAATCACTGCATTAATAACAACATTTATGACACCTCAAATTTCATGATTTGCCTGAAAACACTGCATGGGACAGTAGCGAGTTTGAACAGTGCCACCCACGGGGAACTTTAAAATGACAAAAGCCTTTCTAGCTCGGCTTGTATGGCACTGTATTAATCCTATGCCTGAAACTTTGCTAGAAAAACGGACATTTGAGGAGAGCAAATTCAGAGTGTCACTGGGGTTTTATGGTCCTCTATACAGGACCTGCTCTCCACTTCAAATTAGGAACGACCCACAGTTCTCTGGGTCTCTTTTGCATAATTTATGCCACACACTAAGCCTGAAAGCATATTGTTTTTACTTATACTGGGTGCTCCTTGTGTCTGGACAAAGCTAAACCTCTCTGAAGAGGTATAATGATAGCAGAACACGTCAGGGGTTGCGTTTATTCATCCCAGGTTGGCATGGATGGTATTTTACCAATCCGAAGCTGTAATACTGTGCCTGGAGTGGTAAAAGACTTTTGTCATTTCACAGCTCAGTGTGGCTTGCACTGTGCTTATCTTATGCTTAAAGACTTTACTGTAGAAAATGGCAAAAGGCTTACCCCTTTCTAAGTCAGTGTGGATGGCACTGTGCTAATCTTATGCCTAAAAACTTTGCTAGAAAAACAGACATTTGAGGTCGCTGGTCTTGTAGGGTGCTCTATACAGGAGCCGCTCTTCACCTAAATTTAGGAACTTCTTAGAGTTCTCTGCTTTGTTCTTGTAGTTTTCAGTGAATTTCTCAGTTATTTTATTTTTAACATTAGGTAACATTTAATTACCTTGCGTTAATCCAACACCCCCAGGCATCCAACTCCACGCCGTGCATGGTCGTGGGGTCGGCCGCAGGGCCTGGCCTGCTTGCAGGCCCTATGACCAACCTCCCACATGCAGGCAATCTGGGAGGGGGGCACACAGCCCCCCTCTCCGGGCCAATTACAGCCCAAGGACCCCTTCCCCTGGGGCCCATCCATATAGTAAATGGGGAGGGGGCACACAACCCCCCTCCCTAGGCCTATTTTGGCCCTGGGGACCCCATCTCCCGGGGCCTGGCCATCAAATATAAGGAGGCGGGGACATGTGGCCCCTCTTCCCGGGCCGATTTTGGCCCTGGGGATCCCATCCCCCGGGGCCTGGCCAGTCAATGGTGGGTGCTCTGGCCCCACCCAGGGCACCCAGTGTCTTTTGTTGGAGGCCATGGGGGAGCCCCAATACCCCCACAGTGCCTGCTGGCTCCCCACCTTTAGCGGGTGCCGGCATTGCTCCCGCACGCAGGGTGCAGCAAACAATTATGCTCCCTGCGTGTTGGAGCAACTTTTTCATTTGTTTCCATGCCCGCTTTTCTACAGATGAAAAGTCTGCTCCCAGCAGGCGGGAATATTTTTCCTGTTCCCACCCGCTGGGAACAGGCTTACTGTTTGTTCTCGCCTGGCGGGAGCTGTAAATTGCTATTTCCAAGCTAGAGCAAAAAGAGGTTTCCCTGCCTGCACTTGTATTCCTACCCTGCCCCCCTTCTTTTTTCACCTTTTCTTGAGTCTCAGATGAGCCTGAGCCCCAAAATGACTGCCAACACTTCCTGGTTTAAGTGTTGGCAGCCAATCAGATATCAGCATGAGATCTGTTGGATCCATGGAGGATTCACGTTGCTAGATATACAAATTTCTTTTTTCTCTAATAACTCCAAAACTGCTGAACGGATTTACACAAAATTACAAAAAGGGCTCTTTCTGGACCGAGATCTAGCTTGCTGCCAAATTTGGTCTAATTCCATCCAGCGGTTCGGGCTGTAGTCACGTCTAAAATCCTTATGGGAAATTGCATGTGAAAATGAGTTTTAAGACCCCGTATCTCAGCACCAGTTTGAAGAATCACCCGGAAACTTTGCAGACAGCAGCTAAAGAGAGTGGCAAACTAGTTTTGAAAAGTTAGTGAAGATTCGTCAAATGGCAAAACAAAAAAATGATTCTTCTATGGAAACTAGGTCCTAACTATAACTACCTACTGGTGAATGTATATATTCACTGAAAAAAAGGTTAAAGTAACATTATAGTTAGGCAAATTACTCTGTGTAAACATTAACGTTTTGTACTAAAAAAAACAGAGAAATTGTCCAGTTATAGCAGCGTTAACTATAACTTGTGCCCCCGCCATGCGCTGCTTATGACCTCACATACGGCCCTCATCACCTGGCAGATCTAAGGGGGGTTTGTTAATTCTTATTTCCCTTAAACTGCCAGGAACACACTGTTTGGTGGATTCTGGTTCCTGCAATTGTTTAGTGGTGGAAGTAACGCCTGCCCATACATCAAAATTCCTCATTGTTAACTTTTATGTCTCCTTTGAAAGTAGCTTTACTAATGAACATTTATGCAATTTAAAATGTTTTTTAGAGGATTATAGGGAGAAACAAACCACTTTTTATTCAATAATAGTCTTAGGCGATTTTAACATTCACTTATGTCCAATGAATTGTCACGTTATAGATTTTTTGGGTCCTGTTAACTGTTCTGGCTCGCATTTTGAGCACACGCAGCAAGCGGGGTTTCTTGAGGACCTTCTGGCTGATTTAGATCTTGTACAACCAAGTATAAACCTAGGAGAGCCAAGGATCCCTACTTTTTAAGGTGAGAGGTCTGGATTCTATAATTGATTATATTTTCATTTCCCAGGCCTGCTACCTCAGGTGGTTTCTTATAATGCACTCTGGTCTCACTTTAGTGATCACAATCCTATCTATCTTATATTGGGTGGGGGCATTGGATTAACTGGTAAATCGGGGGAAGCCCCTACTGAAAATTGTTTAAAGTTATCAGACCAGGGTCGCAGGCTGAAATGGAGCAAGGTAGTCCCGGACCTCTTTTTCCAAGACCTTTGTGTCAACGCTAATGAGGACCTTGGGGTCTGTCTTGACCATACTAAGACGGAGGTAGAAACTCTCACAGCATTTGAGAGGATCTGTGTAAAGGTGGCTAAGGGTCTTACAGTCCCAAGTAGAAATCATAAGGATGTAGCTGAGAGGTGGTTCGACCATAAATGTACTGAAGCCCATCAAAAACATTTTATTGCCTTAAAACAAGTACCCCAAGATAAACTCCATATAGCTGCATTAAGAAAGATTTATAAGTGTGCCCTAGAAACCCGTAAAACTGAAATCAAACAAGAAGCCTGGAATTACTTGCTTTCGGTGGATGTTCTTAAGAACAGTACCAAGTTCTGGGAGATAGTAAATAAACCTTTTTTACTGGCATTAGCAACTCCGTTGGAATGCTAATATGAGGAAGATCAATGGTCCACTCACTTTAAAGCTTATTTATGAGGAACAGGTAGACGTGGGAACTCCTACTTTTCCCGCTCAAAGTGGGGGTCCACATAGTTTGGTTTTTAATGAGGAAGAAGTTGGGTTGGCAATTTTGCAAATGTCCAGTAATAAGGCTCCCGGACCGGACGGTGTTCCGGCTGACTTATATCAAATGAAAGTGGCATTTTGGGCAAACATTTTAACTAAAGTTTTTAATGGGGTAACTCAGCATGGGTTCCCGAGATCTTGGTCCCAATCCACTATTATTCCGGTATTTAAAAAGGGCCAGAGGGGCAACCCGCGCTGTTACAGGCCCATATCCCTGATTGATTCTGCTGTGAAAGTAGTGGGAAGAGTGATTCTCAGTAGACTAACTTGAATTGGCTTGACGAGAGCAGCAGAGTACTGTCAAACTTGCAGTATGGTTTTAGGAAGGGAAAGAGTACAATCGATCAGTGCCTAAACCTACAGTTGTTAGCTGGGAAATACACAGCGGCCAAGACCGGGAAATTACATCTGGCCTTTATGGACCTGTCCTCTGCTTTCGATCGAGGCAACAGATCGAAACTATGGGTATTACTAATTGACATGGGCATGGACCGCTGAATAGTTAAATTCCTGACGGCCTTGCATAGGGACCTCTATGCATGAGTGAGATTTGACCAGAGGAGTAACTATACCGAGTACTTTCCGTATTGGAAGAGGCGTCAGACAGGGCTGCATTCCTAGCTACCCTTCTTCTCACTCTATATATAAACAACCTGGAAACCTCCCTGTGCATGGTCTGCCAAAATATACCTCGAGCGGGGGCGCGGTCAATCCCGGCACTGTTATACGCAGATGGTGCAGTTCTATTAGCACGCACAGCAGTGGGGCTCCAGAGACTCCTAGATTCTTTTGCGGACTTCATGAGATCTCTGGACTTAAATGTTAATATCTCTAAATCGCACACTATGGTCCTGGGTCAGAGACCTAAAAAGCTTAAAATATTCCACTGCCAAGGGTCTTAATTAACAAGGTGACCTCATTTACATACTTAGGGGTTCTGTTTGATGAGAAGGGCTTGTGGGTGCCGCAAAGGAAAGCAAAAAGCATGCTATGGCAAGATCCACAGCAGCTCTCCTTTGTTTTGCACAGAGACTCGGGGCTAAGCCAATTGAAGCAATGCTTAATATTTATAGATCAAAATGTATTTCCATTTCTAAGTATGGGTCTGCTATCTGGCGCTATCAGCCGGTAGAGGATTTACAAATAGTGGAAAATAATTTAGGAATCTACTTTCGGTTCCGCAATCCACTCCTACAGTACATTATTCACCAAGAATTAGGCTATGGCTTTGTATCCGATCTGATAGGTCTGGCTTCTGTTGTATGTTGGATAACGACATGGACTAACCCTGAACTGGTGATGAATAGAGAGATCGCCCAGGATTGTTTATCCTTGGATAGAACCAGTAGCATCCCGTGGTTACAGTATATAAAGACGATAACAATAAAACTAGGACGTCCCGATCTCTTTGACTCTCCAGACAATGTCAGGAAAGAGGATCTATCATGGGTTAAAAAACATTTTTTAAATATGATGTATACTGAGAGAGAGGCAAATGAGATAATGAAACCCATGAGTACGAGCATACCTTTTGTTAAAAACATCTCAATTGACCAGAACCATACTTGAAAGTAGTAACAAAGTCATACCATTGCTTTCTTTTAATTAGATTCCGTTTTAATCTTCTGCATTGTATATTGGCCGAACCGCAGGGGTAAAGCAAGGTGAAAGATTTAGGTCCTTGCACATGTGATAATTTTTCCACACAAGACACTATGCACTTTATCATGTTCTGTGATCATTTCCATGAAATTCGTAGAAAGTTTTTACTGCCAATTTTAAAGGGAAAAGGTTTTACTCAGGTACGGCCAGCATTAGTGTACCTTCAGATGTTGAATGACACTTGGGAGATCTTTAACATTGCTAGTTTTTAGTCGCACCACTCAGGGAAAGGAAAAGAAGGCATATTATGCCCAGTAATGCTGCAGTTCTTTTAGAATTTTGTTGAAAGATGTTTAAAATGTTTGTCCTTTTAACAGTGGTGTATCTTTTTATGACATGAGTGAAGAAAAATTGCTGTTTATGTGTGATTGCTCCTATTGTTTTAGAGATTTCACAAAGATATTTATTTTGCCTAGCTTATAATAATTAAGTTTAATTTTATGGTGCCTAAGATTATTTTAACCATGATTTTTGTCTAATGGTGTTGTATGTTGTATATCTTGTGTACTTTTATGGTTTTTATTAACCGAATAAAGTGGATTTGACTGACTGACTGAAGTATAACATTGTGCCTCCGCCATGCACTGCTTCTGACCTCACATATGGCATCACTCATAATATGTTCTATGACATCATTTTATGAAATCACTGATGACATCTCAAATGACATCATTGATGACATTACTGACGACATCATCCAATGAGTGTGCTAGTTTGTATTATACTTTTCATACTGGTGGGTAAGTACCCCATTACTTATTTACCTAATTTTGTACAGCATGGGTCCAGCTAATGGGTGTAAGTGTTTACAAAACACATCTGCTCCTAATGCACCATAGGTGTGTAGAGGTATTGAGCATGTTATAAATCTTTGTATTGAAGAGTAACTCTGTGTGCAGGTGACGACTTGTGTTCATTATGTTCCACTCAAGTTTTTGGTATTGCAGAGAATGTTTTCAACAGGAGTAAGATTCTACATAGTATATACTACGGCGCATATTTATTAACAAATCACGCAGTGCAGCAAGTCACCTTGCTGTGCTGCATGATAGGGAAAGGGCAGGAATGCTCTGTACTTGGCCTAGCGCCAACACAGACACCCTTGCACCATGGTGCAAGGGTGCCTGCGTTGTAGGCAGGATTCTTTTTGTGCAGGAAGGGGCACCTTCCTGCACAAAAGCAACCCTCATAGGCATTTTCTTCTTTCTATATGTGCTGCAGAATGCAGCATAGAAAGAAAGAGGAAACAATGGAAAGAAATAAAGATATTTCTACTCCTTGTGCCTCTGGTTGGAGAGGTGTAGAAATCTGACGCAGAGGTGTAGAAAGGGCCGGACTGGCTACCGGGCGTTTTGGTGTGCTGCCGAGCTGGGGGCTGATTTCACTGCGGTGGGGGCTGATTTAGTTGATGGGGACATGCGTGAGCTTCGAAATAAACAAAGCAAAACGAATCCACGCAGGTCCCCGTCAACGAAATCAGCCCCCAGCTCGGCAGCACACCAAAACGCCCGGTAGCCAGTCCGGCCCTGGACGCATTCCCAGGCCTACCACTCTTGGTAAACCTGGGAACTCGGCAAAATACATGGGTGGATGCGTGCTAACACCCAAGCTCCACCCACGTAACGCCCTCAACATGCAATGTAATAGTGTTACACTATATTTACCAAGCCACGCAGGGTGGCCTTGCGTGGCTTGATAAATCTCATTGTAGGTTTTGCACTGCCTTGCGTGGCGCAGGGCGATGCAAAACCGATGATAAATATACCCCTAACTTTTGTAAGCAGCCTTGAGTTATTTGTCAGAAGTGTGTCAGCGTGACAATTTCTACATAACTTAGAAGACTGAGCGCACCAGGTACTAACCTATTTCCATGCGCTTATTATGCGTTAGACAATGGGCTATCTGTAAAGTGTTAATGACTGTATAAAGGGTGCAGGTAGCAGGATGTTTAGCTCTTCAGATCTTGGTTATTTTTAGCAAATAATGTCTTTTTTGACAACTGTTGCATAGATTGTACACTGTTATTCGTAGATACTTTTTATTACTCTGTGTTTGTTTCTTACGAAAGTTTCACTGCTTGCAACTAGTGTGGTGTAAAGTAAACTCTCTCCATAGAGTAAGCACTGTTTACAGCACCCATTTCTCTGCTGATATCAACTTCATTTCTCAATGAAGTTTTGCTGAGTTTCAGGTGTTTTATACAGATAAAAACTGTTCGTAGTAGGTCATTTGTTTTGGAGCTGACAATCATTATTTTTACTGCCTTTCTCTGAACAGGTGTAGACGGCAGTGGCGGCTATTGGAGTTTAAAAGTTCTGGGCGTAAAATGAATAAATTAACACATTTTGGTGCATGAGCAAGCAAAGCGAATTACCCGACGTTTTCAAGGGTTCTCGGGAGAGGTTCTCCCCCTGAGAAAATGTAAAAGTATTGGTGTATATAGGTGCAATTTTCAGCACTATTTCTGTATGAAAGACATCACATAGGATCATAAACGTCCGCAAATAGACACACTTGCAATTTTTTTTACTCTGTTTTTACAGAACAGACCTGGGGTGAATCACTGAAGTTATAAGCCGGGCTGAAGCCTGATGTCTGACTCTAGCTCAGCTGAAGTCCTCTTGGACCTTCAAGCTCAAAACGACCGGAGCCTTTGTGCCGCTTCTGCTTGCCACCAATGATGTAACATACTGTGCCAAGAATGCAAGACAAATTACTAATCTGTGACGTAAAACGGGAAAACGAGACAACAAACTGGTGGCTGACTTGCAGGGCTGGCTTTAGGGTAATATGACCAGTGTCAACACACTGGGCACCTAGCTTGTGGGTTTAAAAGCATCTGTTGCATAGTTCCTGCACTGATATCGCCCATCTCAGTATCCTCAAGCCCATCTTGTTGGAACATGGTTAGAACATGTTTTGGGCTTCGGAGACATTTGGGATTAGCATCACAATGCGGGCGCCAGCAGCTGTTCTGTGGATGAATATACTTAATGTGCTGCTTTGACAAGATAATTTCCCCTCATGACAGGTCAACAACACTCGACAGTTTCATCCTCCGATAGGCACATTTTACAGCAAAATTGTGGATGTCAGGCACAATGCTCAATTAATGTTTCTCCCACACTCTAATCACCCTAAAGGGTTGGAAATTACCCAAAACAGTATGAACCTACCAAAAAATCATCAATTTTGGACCTTTAAAAAAAAAAAATATAACAACTTATGACTAAAGTAAATATATTGTAGGACAGTCTAAAAAATGACTCGCCTGTACCAATTTATTATTGCATGTGCCAAAAAGTAAATCCTCAGCAAAGACCAGCGCTTCCCCTGCACCCCTCAAATGTAATACATTTGAAACAGTCACAGCACCAAATTTAGCGTTTATTTCTCAAATTGACCAAAATGCATGCACCAGATGCCATCCAAAATAAACAAGTCACACAAGTGTCAGACGTAACATGAGCCCACGGATAAGAAAAGTTAATTTTGTGAAGTGCCTTTTGTCCATCCCCCACCTGCCAAGGCACATAGACCTGCATTTGGTAACAGCCAAAAGGGAGACAGAACAACAGGAAGACAGACCTCTGTGTTTGGCCTGTGGTGATGTTTCTAAAGAGAAAAGGCAAAGTTTGACCAAGAGGTGGCGCCTTTTGATTCGAGAGAAGTGGGATTCATGTCTGAGCCCGTGCGACTCTCAACAATGTAAACATGTCCAATGCTATGCCAAGGTCACACATGCACCTGGGTGTGGCTGGGGGAGTCGTAGAGCCCTTCATGGGTGTGGCAATAGATCATGAGCCTCAACTCCCAAAGGGGCTGTGTGTTATGGGGCATGGTGGTATAGATAGGGTACATCAAGTTCACTTCCCCTCCCACTGTTACATTTCTTCAGCCTTCTCCAACTCGCATGAGCTTCCAGCAGCCGACCCCTGTAACTAGCAATGCAACCACAGGCCCTAATGAAAACAGCATTAATGCCCCTCCCCATCATACCCGTGAATGGAAGGGTAATAAAAACAGAGCTCTAAGTGGAGTGCAGAGGTCCTCGGTACCTCTGCACCTGCTGCACGACTGACGCCTATGCCCCTGATTCCCATCATCCTAATTACCTGGGCATCAAAGTTAAATTAAACTAGGGAGAGGGAAATAGCTCACTGTATTGGCGTGCTGTCTCATTAAAGCTACACTTGCAACATTCAGTGAGTTAAACATTGCTCCTCAAAGCTGATTTTCCCCACAGCAGGATCCGTCTGTTCATCCAAGAGACACCTTGAGCATGCATGAGGCGGGGTGCCTGAAACCATGCACTGTGTGAGGCACCCCAAGCCGCTGGGCACACTTTAACATCCTGCCGGGCTTTGAATCCCTCTGCTGCAGTAACTTCAAATAAGCAGAGCCATCGCACAATGCATGGGATCTGCGGCTGTCCGAGGCCCGCAGGCGCCACTGCGAGAGCAGCCCTCTGGTGCCAGCTGGGCACCCCACACCCCGCAGGGACTCAGGGAGGAGTCCCCCAAGCCTTGGCGCAGAGCGCTAGGCGAGCATCACTTCGGGGCGCGAGGACAGGGGAGGGTATATATTCCTCCCCCACCATCTTGTGCGTCCTCTTTCGCGCGCCCGGACACGCCGTGCTGGTCCAATTCGGTATCGTGTGAGATCGCTCGGGTCTTCATATACGGAGTTGAGGTTAGTGGCCCGCTTAGCCCCCGCCCACCATAGAGGGCACTGCCAGGGATACACTGTTTGCGCCCTGTTAACTCTCCTCAGCACGGCCTCCATGAAAAAGGATGCCACAAGGCGCTTGCCCGCCGCCCGGCCATCCCGGCCCCCGCATGTGGCATCTGGCTCCCTTCGCACTTCCCCCCACGCACGATGTTGCGACAAACAGAGCAGTGCAGAGGAGCACTGCGTCACGAGCCTGTCGCCTCTAGGTACAGCGGTTCGATCGTGGCTTGAGGCTGTTGCTGTGTTTGTAATTGTGTGTGTGACGCTGCATTAACAGAACAGATGGTACAGTGGCAGTTCACTGGGGCTATGAGTGCTCGGGCGCCTAGCCGCGGGCCCAAGTGGTAGACTCTCAAATGCGGGTCGGCTGAAGCTGCCATGCGTTGAGCTGGCGTGGCATTGCCGTGAGGCGTGGGTCCCTGCACCGTGTATGCGCGGTTGGACCAGCGCCCGGCATTCCCAGTCCGGTCATTATGGCTGTGGGGAGAGGATGCAGCCTCCTCGGCCTCAGCTGCCGATCTTAGCACTGAGGGGGGTGCTCACCTTGCCCCCAGCGGTGGGGCGGGCATCCTGCGGTTGCGGGGTCTCTGCGGGCATCGCGAGCGTTGTCAGGTGGGAGGTACCGCTGCTTAGGTCACGGCTGCGGAGCCCAGTCATCTCCGTGGCTGCAGTCCGTCTTGGGGGGGTGGTGTATGTCAGCTCCGGGGCATATTGGAGCAGCATCCCCCTCGTGGGCAAGGTAACCAGGATCCCCTCCGCCGTTAATGTTGAAGCGGAGTCGGGTCCAGAGCTCCGGCCCGTTTGAGCCGAAGGTTCGCTGGGAGGAGCAAGATCCATCCCCCTCTCCACTGCTAACCGGGTTGCCTGGTCAGGGCTGATCCGGTGTGGGCCTACCATCGTCGGGGGGAGAGAAGAGCTACAGGCTCGCGAGGCTCCCCCTCATTGGGATTGCACCTATCGAGCTGGCCGCACGCTGCGGGGGGCAGCGGCGTCGCGGCTCCCTCCCTGGCATTGCTAATACCTGGGGCATAGTCGGGCGGGAATGGAAAAGGATTGCGTGGTAGCCGGCGTAGCCTCCCCCCTTTCTTAAAATAGGAACCCAGGGCTGAGGGGGAGCGGACTGGTTGCGGGCGCGATCTTTGGGGCCGGATGCCCCTTGCACCCCTCCCCCGTCGTGTCGTTTGGGCCGGAGATTGTTTGCCCGTCGGTGGAACACGGGCCCAGTCCGGGGGCCTGAACCGCACCGGGTCCGACTTCTGTGGCAGATGGGTGTGGTGGTGGGGTGTTTCACCCTCGCGTCCACCTCCTAGAACACATAAGGTGGTTTCAAGGACACCGTTATGCCCACATTCGGTTTGTCACAGTTGGCGGGAGGGCACAATGTGCCCAGTTGTTTCCCGCTGGTCATCGAGTGAGGGGCCTTGCTGCACTGTTCTGGTCAGTCTTACGGTTTCGTTTTCTGCGCATTGGAAACATTTCGGGACTTCCTGCTCAGCGCTCTGGCCTTGCTCGTTTTGCTAGCTGGCCACGGCTTGTTTTGTTAGCCCTCTTCCAAGGCGGAGGTCCATTTGGGAAAGTGCTTGTGCGGAGCGCACGGCAGAGGCTGCGGGGCCTTTGGTACAACAAGTAAGTGGCTAGTGTGATTAGCGTGAGCGGCAGCTGTTATCCATTAAATAAAAGCCGATATGGTCACCGTGGCAAGCGCAAGCCTTGTAATACATGCAAGCTTGCATTGGGGTCCAACGGCAAGCTTGCATTGGGGTGCCCGGCGCCATTTGCCCCCTGTAATTCACAGTTCCCACAGTACCATGTTAGAATGGTAAGTTTATTAATAGAAATGATGTGTAGGAGTGCAGAAAGAGGAAGAATCAAGCCGCGCGGTGGCAGTTTACATATCTATTAAAAAAAAAAAAAAAACTAGAACGAGGTCAGACCTTCCACAGTCCTGGTATTTTCGAGTACAGATCATTGTAAACCTGGCACGTTCACCAAATTGCTGCAATTGTGCTAGGATCACTACCAGAGATTTGGCGGGGGCGGATAAGGGTGGGATTTCATGGGCCCGCCCATGATCAGCATCAGTGATGCTTGCTCCTCAAACCGAGTTAGCAAGATGTTTGTCCCTGATGGAAGCATTGTTAACTGTGCCCACTGCACTATCCTCTCCCAGTTTGCGAGCAGGGGCTTAATTTAAAAAGCAGTAAGCTGCACAAGAGTAATTCATACTCGGGTGTCTAGGCTGCTCTTCTATGTATGTACACCAACAAGGTGGCAATCAACAAGCATTTCATCCTTCTGAGGTCGAATAAAACAAGTAGCATGGAGCTGAGTAACAAACCTGTTATGCAGCGCTAAGATACCATGGGGTGTACGTGTTACCAAGTACAGTCAGAAGCGGAAATTGTTAATGAATCTGGTGAATACAGTGGGCTCACTCAGCAGGGTAGTAGGCGAGAGCCCAGAGCAATTTCCATGGGGGCGGAAGGAGTGGCACAGGCAGCAAAGTTGACAGCCAAATTGACAACGTTTCATTAGTCTGGCGGGCTGCTCTGAGCAGAGCATTTGCAGGCGTAAGTAACAGTTTCCGCTACCAGTTCAAAGGTGCATCTTTCACTAAGTTACTCAGATCACTGGGACAGGAAGTGAAGGTGGGCTGGATAATTCTTGCTTCTACCTGCATTGGCACATCTTGTCAGGAGTGATTGTCAAAGGGATTGCACTTCAGCCAGGTATTGTTAGCACCCATCCACACCAAGCCGAGTGTTAAGGTCACCCTGGGCCCCATTTACACAGCCCAGTATTAGGCCCTTGTGGGTCAGGCCATGAATTACTAAAGTGAACTGAACAGGAGGCGTGACCGTGGGTTACGCTAGCAGAAGTTTGGGGAAGAGCTAAACTCCACCCATGGTCATGGTGTAGTCTTAAGTAAGTTGGAGTTGTCACTCTTATTTGACCAGGGGTTCGATGCTACACGAGGGCATCGCTGCGCTGCGGCCAGAGCACTGTCTTTGTGTTTCCCAGGGGGGCAGCTAGTGAAGGCAAGGCTCTTCCCAAACCTGGCACCAGAACACAAGGTAGTCAGGGCCAACTTGTCTGTTGGGTGACTTGGGTAGGCACCGTGTAGTTGTCACTCCCACGAAGGGGTGAGTTGTCTCCAATAGTGGGCACAATACATATGTGTGTCCGTTTGTGGTATATCCTAGCGGACCCACTGACGGTGTACTGCAGCTAAACAGGGAACTGGGAAGCTTGGTTTCCGGTCACTGTGGCAGGTTTGAAGCATCCAGGGTCGGAGAGGCACAGTAGGTACTGTGCATCTGTGATCCGATGGCAGTTAGGCAAGCGGGGTGCGCTGCGTAAGTTGTAATTACACAAAAGGGTGAGGTGTCTCCAGTAGTGGGAGCAAGACATACATTGTTTCAAACCAGCTTCGATACCATTAAGGTGTTCACCAGGGTAGCAAGCAAAGGGGTTTGTGCATAAGTCTGGGCAAAGGGGCAAAATAAGTGCACCCCAGAACAAAGGGCAGTTGACTATGATCCTGCAGTTAGGCGCAAACGCCCGCCTCGGTCAGTAATAGATGCCACGCTCGGTGGTGACGCTGTCAGCCAACAGTGGGCTGCCGTCCCCATGTAATGGGGACACAAGGTGTCAAGCACAAAAGGCTACTATGTAAAAGAACATGTGGCATGTCCAGTGATCAACAAAAAGCTAAATTTAACTGAGCAGGTAATTTTCCACCGCTGGGGTTGCCCTGGGGTGGGCAGTGTGAACTCCCTGCCCCTATCCGGGGCTCTCGCAGGAGAGGGTTCTAGCCTGTCGACTTTTCCTGCAGTTAAGGTCAAATGCCCTACCCGGTTAGCTATATTAGCCTCACTGGGCGGGGGTGCTGTCAGCTAACACATTGTGCTGCGTCCCCAAGAAAGGGGCAACAAGGTGCCAAGCACAAAAGGCAAGGCGAGCAGTGTGAATCCCCCCATTCGGGAATATTCTGGGATGAAGGGCAAAGTAGGACTTAGCCAATCCTTAAAGTTAGGCACCATATGGCAGCCAGTGCGCACTGCATTAATCAGACGGATTCTCTAGCTGGTATCCCTAGGGGGGTTCACCACGAAGGGAGCTGAGCTGGCGAAATTCCCATACGAAATAAGGGATGCAAGGGCAGGAGGGCACCCTGGCTCATCGTCACACACGTCTAGTTATGGACATTCATGTGCGTCATGAGTTAGAAAGCAAATGGACGGTGCAAAGGTTAAAGTATAATCCTTCTCGCCCGAATAGCCAAAAGTAGGCAGGGGGTGTAGGAGCGGTCTCCCAACAAGCGGGCAGCTGTCCCTTAAGCGGGCACACAGGTGTGCTAGACACACCGTCCTAGATGGACGGCAGCTAGGTGAGCTCAGCAAATTCATGGGGCAATGTGAACCAGGGAATCGGATCTGCCCGCCCAGAGTTGACACAGGGCTGAGTTATGTGAAGTAGTGGAACTTTCCCACAGGGGGGTGGATAGTTCTTGACACAAATTCACAGGGCAGAAGGACCTTGTGTTGCAATAGACACTAGCTGATCCAGGCTATCAGCAAGGGCTATTGTGATATAGATGGGGTTCATCTATCACCAGTGGGAGTGTTCTCTTCCCTAGCTTTGCAGGAGGCCTGGAAATGAGAGGTTGCAGGTGAGAAAGGAGCTGTTTTGGTGGGGGGCTCTGGCGGCGACGGTGGCCACCTCCAGAGCTGTGGCGGAGTTACAGGGCGATCTGGAAGCAGAGGGGGTACAGAAGGGTACCTCTGCGCGGCACCATGGTGGGTGCCAGAGCCAAATCCTAGGAGCCTCATGGGAGGTTCCTGGAAAACCGTGTCGGCGCCCGTTAGTCCTTCGGGCGGTTGTGGGCCTGAACAACCGGGGGTTTGCTATGCTACGCTCCGCCCTGAAAGGCGTGAGTAACAAGGGACCATGTGTCACGTGATCCGGGGGAGAGGATCACCAGAAGTGGCAGCACAGATGGGGTTCGCCCCAGTGCTGCTTGGCTCATCAGGCGGGCAGGCGGCCCAGGACGGTTGCCTGCCCTTGGATCGTCGTAAGATAACCCACCATATTACATAACGGTGTATGTAATAAACCTGCAGCAATTTTACCCAAACAAGAAATGTGTTGTGTGTTTATTTATGAGCATGCATGTTACGTTGGAGGGGGTGGGGTAGGGTTGCCAATGCTGGTACTATGCGGCTGTCCGAGGCCCCCGCAGGGCGCCACTAGCGAGGGCAGCCCTCTGAGTGCCAGCTGGGCACCCCACACCCCGCAGGGACTCAGGGAGGAGTCCCCCAAGCCTTGGCGCAGCGCGCTAGGTGAGCATCACTTCCGGGCGCGAGGACAGGGGAGGGTATATATTCCTCCCCCACCATCTTGTCATCCTCTTTCGCGCGCCCGGACACGCCGTCTCCCACCCTACCGCTTACCCGGCGTGGTTCGTGGCAGGCAGGAGGCAGAGAATGTTGTAATGTTGTCTTTTTCGTTGCAGGCGGAGTTACAGGGCGATCTGGAAGCAGAGGGTACAGAAGGGTACCTCTGCGCGGCACCATGGTGGGTGCCAGAGCCAAATCCTAGGAGCCTCATGGGAGGTTCCTGGAAAACCGTGTCGGCGCCCCGTTAGTCCTTCGGGCGGTTGTGGGCCTGAACAACCGGGGAGTTTGCTATGCTACGCTCCGCCCTGAAAGGGGCGTGAGTAACAAGAGGACCATGTGTCACGTGATCCGGGAAGAGGATCACCAGAAGTGGCAGCACAGATGGGGTTCGCCCCAGTGCTGCTTGGCTCATCAGGCAGGCAGGCGGCCCAGACGGTTGCCTGCCCTTGGATCGCCCGTAAGATAACCCACCATATTACATAACGGTGTATGTAATAAACCTGCAGCAATTTTACCCAAACAAGAAATGTGTTGTGTGTTTATTTATGAGCATGCATGTTACGTTGGAGGGGTGGGGTAGGTTGCCAATGCTGGTACTATGAGGAGACCAGCAACCCCTTCTTGGGATGACAGCAACAGCAATGTGATCTGAGGGCAGCATACAGCTACGCTTGTACATAAATTGGTAAGAGAGAATGCGTGTCGCCCAAATATCAAAGCATAATGCTTATGTATAACCACGCTGTTGCGATTCAATTTCTGTTTACATCAACATAAGCTTTGATATGCCAGTGACACGTATTCCAACTTACCGTCTGCTTTTTGAAATGCCTGCCTCGTAGGTGCAATATGACTTTTGTAAAATTCGTCCTTCTACCTCTGCACAGGATCTCTGTGTGTCTGAGCTATGATTCTGTGACGTCAGGTCACATGCTTTCAATCCCTTTACAGGCTGCAAGCAACACCCATTCTCAACTCGTCACGGGGTGCTACTTGCAGCCTGTGAAGTGATTGACAGGCAGTCCCAGAAATACATGACTTATGCGCTTGATGCCCTGGATTGACTGAAAATATGATGCTGCTGCGCGTCATATATGGGAGGTCTCTTTAGACCCCCGAAAATTGCAGGCCAGGGCTAGAGCTAAATCAGCCATTAGCCCGTTTAGGGATTGGAAAAAACATAGAAAATGTCTGTGTGCCACATGCTCACTAGAGCATGCGTCCCTCTTGACGGTGCCTGGTTGCCTGACTCTCATCACAGCAAGGACGAGAGGCAGGCTGGCACTGAGGGCTGAACACAGCACAGACTTAAAGCCCTTATTTAATGTAAAAGCAATTTATGTGGATGGTCATTGCTCCTGGCAATTACCATCCACATAACTTGGAAATCTAGGTGGGCGGTGGGCGGTGTCCTGGCGCCCTCTAGTGACAGTCGCTGCTGGTATACAGATTGAACACCATACTCAATGAGGGTTTCCTATACTATGCTAGCTGTAAAGTGTATGGCATACACTCAATGTTGTACATAATGCCCGTTTTCTACTTCTCAGGGAGTTGTGTCTGTGATGGCAGTAATGATGGCTGATATTCTCCTGCGCTATTTTGTACTTACTGTCAGGTCTCTAATGCCATAGTAATTTATAGAGCAATATGAGGTAAACAATGCTTGGATGATGTCATACATGATGTCATCAGTTATGTCATTTGAGATGTCATGAGTGATGTCATAAAGGATGTAATAGAACATGTCATGAGTGATGTCATATGTGAGGTCATAAGCAGGGCATGGCTGGGTCTCAATTATTGCTGGTGTTAGACCTTCTGTAGGTAAGCCCTCTCATTGCAGTATTGACTTTGTTGCCTGATCATGTATGCGCAGGAATTTAACCAGTTTACAGTTCATCTGAGGGTCAGATTGATCAAGCCCTTTGATGATAGCCGCCCGACACGGTCGTATTCCTCTGTCCAAAAAAGCTTTTCTTAGTAAAGTGACTTGTGCTGGGTAAAGTTTCCTGCAGATGCATATCAGGTGGATAAGATCTTCTTTTTGACTTCCACATAGGCAACACATTTTTAATTCAGTATTTTTCCACTTTGGGGCATCTGCTAGTGAAGGATATTTTCCAAAGCGCAAAGCCATTAGGTGTTTTTTTAGGTGAGCCGGAAATGTTAAATCTAAGTAAGCTGCTGGGTTAAGAACCTTGTAATTGTTGAGTACTGTCCAGGCATGGGATCTCTGGGTAAAAGTACATTTTTCAAGCAAAAGAGAGTGAAGTTTTGGGTCTTTATTAAGCGTGGACTTAAATGTTGCGTAAGACAGATTTTTTTTCCAGAGATCTAAAGTGCAAGTGGATTTAAGTGCAAGTTTCCTTATATATGAGGTCACTACACATAAATCCTAGAAGTCATCCCTATGGTAGGCCCTTCAGAGGGCAGGGTACTTGGTTATAAGCGTGAGAGTGCCCCTGCATGAGCAGGACACCCACACAAACCCTGGAGTCGATTCTCCGGGCTTTGTAAGTGCGGCCAGCCATTTTAAGCCATATAGTGGACATCAGTCATTACGAGATTTCTAACTATATAATGGCTGCTCCGAACCTGGTCATGTTTGGTATCAAACATGTTGGAATCATACCCCAATACCGATTCTGGTGTTGCAGGTATGATCCTATTACAGCCTTTTAGGGTCCACTAGCAAGCTAGTGCTGCTGCCGACCACAGACACGATTCTGCCCTCCTGCTGCTGAGCTGAGCTCGAGCAGGGGAAGGTAGAACAATAGGTTTCCTGTCACAGGGAGGTGTGACCACCTCCTAGACAGGACTTAGTGTATTTGGGCTGGGGTGGGGGCGCTTTTCAGCGCCACCATACTGAATTGAAGGACACTGGTATTATTCAATAACGGAGGGCAAGATATCGGTCGGCTGAGGCGACCGATGCGGCTCGGTGCTCCATGAGTCAGTGAAAATGCCACTAAACCCCCATAAATAACCTCCCCCCCCCAGTGAAAAAGAAGAAAATGCTCTTGGCTTTGTTGGACGCCCTGCAGGAGCTACTTACAGGAAGATACGGTATCCGAGTGGCAAAGGGCGAGATCGCGGCGGGACAGCAGGAGCTGCTCTCTGCCTGCCGCAACCTGCGGAACGCTCTGGAGTGTTCCGACACCCCTGATTCAGTGGGGGCAATGAAACGGAAGACTGCTCCCCACAAGCTAGGTAGGAAGGGGACGCCAGCCTCCACATCAGTAGGGAGCACCGTAGTGGACACTGCTGACGCTGGCGCCGCAGCTAGCCGTCTCACTGCAGAGCTAGGCACCAGAGCAGGACGACGCCGACAAATTACTACCTGGTCGGGTAAACTACGATCAGCTCGATCTGCCATCAATATATCATATATCTATCGGGAAAGAGGTGGACGGTCTCTTTCTTCGGCAAGTAGAGTCAAGCTACTATAAAAAGACTCGATTAAAGTGTGTCAAGGCGGCCTGGAAAATCTGGAAAAAGGTCAGCAGATTGCTGAAAATCCCTAGATACAACAGATATACACCCATATGGGTCACCCACAGATCCTATGCCTTGAGACTCCTTTCAATCATAGCCCCAGCGCTGCTAGAAAATCTTACAGACCTATTTAACAAGTCACTGTCACAATCTGAAGTCCCCAAGATATGGAAAACCGCCAGAGTTAGGCCAATACTAAAAAAATCTACCGCAGATCCTAAACTTCCTTCCAATTATCGCCCAATATCGCTGCTCCCTCATTTTGGGAAGATGCTCGAGTCGCTGGTTAATCAACAGCTCGTTGTCCATCTAGAGAGCCAGGGATTGCTAGGACCCCTCACAATCGGGTTTCAGGGCAGCCCATAGTACCGAAATAGCTCTGCTGGAAGTAACTGATAATATCAGACTGGCATTGGACAGAGGGCAGTCATCTATCCTCGTCCTGCTAGATCTATCAGCAGCGTTTGACACCATCTCCCACAGCATTCTTGTACATCGGCTTTGGGAGATTGGTGTCAGGGAAAAGCCTTGCAGTGGTTTACAAGTTATCTGACTGATCGAACTACGATAGTACAGGTAGGAAATACCATCTCGTGTAGCAGATCAGTCAGGATGGGAGATGCCACAGGGCCTCGATTCTGAGCCCGACACTCTTCAACCTATACGTGACCCCACTGGCCAAATTGATCAAATCCTATGGGTTTGATGTTGTGTCGTATGCTGACGACACTCAGATCTTGATCACTCTAGGTCCAGATCCAACGGAAACTTGAAGTCACGTTTTAAAGACTGTATGTCCCACATTGATAAGTGGATGAGCACAAACCATCTGCAATTAAATGGAGGAAAAACTGAAATCATGCTCTATGGCAAGGCTCATGAATATTGGTCGCCCGACTGGTGGCCCTCAAGTCTTGGCCCCTGCCCAACTCCAACACAGACGGTCCGGAATTTAGGCTTTCAAATGGATAATAAATTATCAATGAAAAACCAGATAAATAAGACAATCAGCGTTTGCTTTGGCATCATGCGTAATTTACGCAAAGTTTTTAAATGGATTCCTACGGAGCAGAAAACCCCTAGTCCAGGGTTGATTATTAACCGCATGGACTATGGAAATGCCCTGCTGGCGTCCATAAATGAAAACCTTCTTTCAAGGCTGCAGGTTCTGCAGAACACTGCAGCCAGGTTAGAACTCAACCTTCCACCAAAATCCTCGTCGGCACCCAACCTGAAACTCTTACACTGGCTGCCTGTAAGAAAACGAATTCGTTTTAAGATTCTATGCTTAACGCATAAGAACATGTATGCAAGAGGTCCGGGTTTTTGGGCAAAAAAAGCTAAGCTGGTATCAACCCGGTAGAACTTTGAGATCAGCAATCAATCACTCCTGGTATCTCCCAGAATTCGTACTGCCACAAATGGAGGGAAATCTTTTTCCTTCCTTGCTCCGTCTTTTTGGAACAAACTGCCCCCACAACTACGCATCATCAATGACCATAACTGTTTTCACAGGAAGTTAAAGACATGGCTGTTTGACACCTGACTGTATTAAATCTAGCTTATCTTGGAGTTTATCCGCCAGCGCCATGAGACTTTCGAGTGATATGTGCGCTAAATAAATATCCCATGATTTGATTTGATTTGATATGGCATTCCTCACTATTCCCAGCCGCACTATACGATGCAATGGCAGTAAATTGGGAGCAGGCAGGAATTGATAGGATTATAAATCTCTATGACCAAGACCGAAAGCTTATCATTTACAGGTCTTGTGTAAAGATATGGGGTCAACAATAAAACACAATTTAAATATATGCAGATCCGGGAGTGCCTTAGGTGTCTCCCTAGTGGCCCCCCCAACTTGGCTAAGATCCCAATTTTGGAAACTGCTAGTCACCGGGATGGTAGGATTAGAGATTACTACCAAGTTCTGTTAGAGACCCCTCCCGATGATCTGGATGAGACAGAGGCAAAATGGGCGGCCAAGATGGGAGATGGCGATGCTGACTTGGACATGTCAATTAGCCTTGGGAGAAAGATCTTTTCGTCAGCTAATTTAAAGGCCCAGCATTTTAAAACCATCTTTAATTTGTACTATATGCCGGCCAAGCTTTACACATGGGGAAAGAGGAAGAGCGATAAATGCCTTAGATGTCAGATGGGTCCTGCTGATATTATACACATGTTTTTTTCCTGCACCAAACTTATCTCTTTGAAAAAAGGCATAGAGGATTTCTGGGTACAAACTATAAACAAGGTAATTACTATTACCCCAGCCATGATGCTACTCGGCTACGATTGTCAGACTAATCTAGATACATCAGAAAGAGATTTTGTATTCATGGCAGTAGCCGTGGCTCAATTGTTGATTGCTACTGCTTGGAAAGATACAGACTCTCCTTCACCCCAGCAGTGGCTCCACCGCTTACTAAACATTTATATGCAGGAAACGGCGCTCTATAAGAGTAAGGGTAAACGAGCCAGGGAGAAGGGTAGGAAAATATGGGAACCCCTCATGGTTTGACGTAATAGCAAAGAAGCCTTGGGAGAGTAATCCTGAACTAAGACAAACTAAGACAAGCCTATTGTTTGTTTAGATAGAAATGGAGCAAGGAAACCTTATAAGGAATTAATGTGTGTGTACATATATTGTCCTAATCTCTCTACTCTTTTAAGTATCGGTACAACAAACTATGTAATACCTTTCTGGCTTCTGAATAAATAAAGAAAAAAAAGGACACATTTGGTGCCCTCCTTGCATACTCTGGTTTGATCCAGTTCAGTAACCCTTGGTTCCCACTCTGGCGCAAAACTAGACAAAGGACAGGGGAGTATCCTCCCCTCTGTCCAGCCCCTCCTCTAGGAGGGACCCCGAGTCGTTCCAACCCTTTCCATGGGTATTTAAGAGCTCCCCTGTGGGTGGGTCCTCCGATTCATCTTGGAACAAGACTCAACGCTGAAACCAAGACACTCTTCAACCGTCTGGACACTTGGACTTCGTTGGACTTTGACTGGAACCGAGACTGCATCAACGGAGACTCCTGGTGCTCCTGTACTCGCTGTTCTTCAAGTATTCTGCCTTGTCTGTGTCTCTGCTTTGCTCAAGTTCTTTAGAAGACCTGTGGGCATCAAGAACATCCGAAAAAATCTTCCTTGGAGTGAAGGAGTCACTCCCCTGCATCTGCAGGCACTGCAATGAAGCTGCCCAGTCCGCTGCTCCTGTCATCCTACAGACTTCCCAAGGCCCAGCAACACAGGTAGTAGTACTGCAGCTTTCCAGAGGCCTGACCTGTCTTCCCTGCAATTTGGAGGACAGTATCTCTTGTCAGAGCCTTTGGGCCCAAACCCCTGTGCACTGCGTCGACTTGCCGTTGCCAAGGCTTGTTGGCTCTGCACTCCAGAGATCTTTGGGCTACAAGAAGCTCTAGCCTCCAGCAACTCATCCCGTGAAGATCAGCATCCTCACAGCATCCCTTGCACCGTGGGCCTCCATCTTGGATGAGCTGCCTGAGGTCCTCTTGCGACTCCTATGCCTTCGGTCTGTGGGTCCTCTCAAGGGTCTTCTTCTGCATTGGTGGGCTCCGCTGCTTGCTCGGGCCTGCTCTGACTCTCCTGCATGTGGTGAGTCCTTTGGACCTTGCTGGTCCCTATGATTACATCTTGTCGTCTTCCATGCCAGTTACAGCTACCAAGGCTTGTTGATGCTCCCTACAGACACTGACCACCTAGACACCGACATCCGATGTGGGACAGCTCATGCAAGGCTCCTGGTCTTCCTCAGCATCACCTGGTCCCCACAGCTGCAGCGACAAGGTCCTTGTCAACTCTCCTGAGCTCCCTGCCAAGGGTGGGCATTGTGCTACCGTGCCTCCTGTTCACCTCTGAGTGGGATAGGCTCTGTCCCCTCTGCTTGCAGGTTCACGTCTTCAAGAATCCACCCTTGGATTCCCCCGGACATCTTTAGAGACTTCTCCAGAGGCCTTTCTTCCCAAGTCTTCCATTGTCGTCTATGGAGGTTCTGACGACTAATGGGAGCCAAATCGGGCTCACCTTTTGATCCATGCCCGGTGACGGTCGTAAAACTGGCCCCCGGTCCAATTGCTCTTTTTCTCGCATCCATTTTTAATGGTATGTTTGAAACAGGACAGTTCCCCAAGCTTTGGAAGGTGGCCTCAATACTGCCCCTTCTGAAGAAGCCAAGCCTGGACTCTAATGATCCCAATAACTTCCGCCCGATCTCCGTCTTCCTCTCCCTGCCAAAATGGTTGAGAAAATTATGAATCGTCAACTCAGTGCTTTTGGGGGAAGTCCAAGCATTGGATCCCTCCCAATATGGTTTTAGAGAGGGACACAGCACTGAGTCGGCACTCATCAAGGCCACAGGAAGAGATCAGGGAAGCAGTGGATCAAGGAGGCAGGGCAGCTCTGATCCCATTGGCTCTGTCCGCTGCATTTGATACGGTCCATCATGATATTCTGATGGACCGTCTCAAGGACTAGTGGGGTACAGGGTAAAGCTTGGGACCTTCTCAAATCCTTTTTATCAGACAGAGGACAGATTGTATCCTTAGGGAAATTTCAGTCCAAACTCTTTGCACTGCCATGTGGTGTACCGCAGGGGTCCTCACTGAGCCCAACACTCTTCAATGTGTATGTCTCGTCATTGGCCCCCGTTATCAGTGCATTCGGGTTTGGGATCACGTCCTATGCTGATGACACACAAATTGTGGTGTCTCTATTACCTGGCCAAGAGCTGGGAATAGATAATCGTTTTCAGGCCTGCATGGAATTGGTTGGGAGATGGATGGCAGATAATTGCCTAAAACTGAATTCTGGTAAAACCGAAGTGATGTTGTTCGGGAATGATCTTAACTTCTGGACTCCTAACTGGTGGCATGCCTCCCTGGGGTCACTCCCTACACCCTCTAAAAAGGTGAAAAATTTGGGAATAATATTAGTGAGAAACTCTCTTTTGGGGCCCAAGTTAATGCAGTAGCTTCAACAACAGCGCATGTCCTGAGAACTGTTAAGAAGGTATTGCGGCTTCTTCCTTTGGGGAGCCGGCAAACAGTGGTTACAGCATTGGTCTTGTCGAGGCTGGACTACTGCAACAGCCTCTATCTAAACATACAACAAAAACTCCTGTATAAACTTCAGCTGCTACAAAATGCCGCGGCCAGATTACTTACGGGCACATCCAAGTTCTCCCAAATTTCCAAAAAGATAAAAAAATTGCACTGGCTCCCAGTGTGGAACCAGGTGCATTTTAAATCTCTTTGTATGAGTCTTCAAAGCACTTCAAGGCTTGGGACCAGATCATTTAAGACGCCAGTTTCAATGGTATAGTCCGACAAGAACTCTCAGATCACTGGGAGCCAAACTGGTCGTAGTCCCACCCACAAAAAAAGCTCAGTGGGGTGGCAGAAGCTTCTCTTCATGCGCAGCAAAAGCCTGGAACGGCTTGCCATTCCATCTGAGAAATGCCACCAATCTTCTAGCTTTCAGGTAAGGGCTGAAGACCTGGCTTTTTGATAAATAAACCTTCTTTTTTCTAGCTCTGCATTAGGGAGAAGTAACTCAGCGCCAGGACACCTCCGGGTCAATCGTGCGCTCTAAAAGTTTCCATAACATAACATAACATGCGCAATTTGCGATTACCTATTTGGTAATCGCAAATTGCGAATGTTGTCCTATTTATTCCTATGGGCCTCTAGGCCCATAGGAATGAATGGGACGGCGTTCACTTAATTGGGAATCGCAATTTGCGATTTGCAATTAAGGAATGTGTAGGAATCGCAAATATTTTAGCGAAACCTACATGCATAAGGAATAGTGATTCCTTAATACAAGGAATCGCAATTTCTTTTTTTTTTGCAGATTTATATAGCGCAAACTTAACCCGAAGGTATTGGAGCGCTTTACATGAGCACCGGTTATGTTACACAAAGACACATTCATTTTTTTTGGTAGGCACGGGGAGATAAAGTGATATGCCCAGAATCACAGGATGTGGAGTTGACCCCGAGGCTCGAACCTTGGTTTCCCAGCTCCAAAGTCGGCAGTGTAGCCGTCAGACCACATCCTCTCCCCAATTAAAGAATCGCTATTCCTTAGCTTAATGCATGTGTTCCATAGCCTTTATCATGCATGCCTTTACAACGAGATGCGTACTAAATGCATGTGTGTTAAAGGTATGTGTGTGGTAAGAGTGGTGGAGGCTATCGGCGTCGTTAGAGGAAACAGAAAGACCCTTTATGACGTGCACTGCACCCCAGAAGAGCTTGGAGAGGAGACGTCGTGGAGAGGTAAGGGGGATTTTACTTTATAAATATAATTAATATTTGTAAATAAAGGGCTGGGGGAATGGGTCGCACAGGGGACTGTTTCTAGGGTTCAGGGGAGGGGTATTTGTTAGAAGGGTTTGGGGGTGTGGGTATCGCACAGGGTCCATTTTAGGGTTCAGGGCAGGGAGAGGTATTTCTTAGAAGGATTGGGGGCCGAAGAGGGGGTTGCGCAGGGTACAGGAGAGGGTATTTTTTTAAAAAAGGTCTGGGAGCTGAAGGGGGGAGGGCGCAAGGGACCAGCTATGGGGCTTGGGGCAGGCGTCTGAGATAACCTTTACTATGAATATGTCCTTACCATGCATGGGTTTACAACGAAATTCGTTGTAAAGGTATGCGTGGTAAAGACATATTCGTGGTAAAGGTTATGCGTGGTAACGGCATTCGCATTGTAATGCTCAGCCGCAGCCCATGCACGTAAGAGCAGTGGGGCGGTAGGGCCAGGTGGGGGGATTTCGACAGAGACGGCGACGAGGAAAATTAATTATTCATTTAATTTTCCTCATGGTCGTCTGTCGAAACTCCTACCCGACCCTACAGCCCCACCGCTCTTACCTGCACGGGCCGCTTGCTAGTAACGCATGCGTGGTAAAGGCATGCGTTGCAACGGAATGCGTTGTAACGTCACACAACCGTCATGATGGCTTCTCTAAGAGATTCTATAGTTTAAAACAATGCATTTAGTCTAAAATGTCAGTTAAATGTTTCTGACAAATCTAAGGAAGGAACAACACAATTCATTTTAGGATTCTCCTACCATGCTTCTACAATTGGAGGTAGGCGGCATCAACAGTAATTTTTCCTACGAATTAAGGTTGTTTTAAGGAAAGTGAAGGGTTTTAAGCTGTTTTGCTCAACATCGTGTTGCCATTGACCGTGCATTCTGTGAACTTGGTTCTGTGGCCTCATCATTTACATGCTAGAAATGTATTAACTTAAGGAGATTGTATGACACGGAATTTCTTCTGTCAGTATGCCAGGAAACCCAGCCTTTTATGGGAGGGGATGTTGTTTCGTATCGTATATGCTCATTGGCTCTGCCAATATAGAATGTGATCGGGTCATTGCTACGAGACAACCTAGGTAATATGGAATGTGAAAGTGTGACAACAGAGCACGTCACAAAGCTGCACAGACATGTCATAGAGTCATATACTTATTGGCTGTGCTGCCAGTAAACGTGTAACAGAACCACTGCTGCAAAGCATCAGGAGTTACCAAGGCAGAGTGCAAGAGCGGCAGCAGAGCGAGTCAGAAAGGAACAGGCAACTTTAGGCGAAAGTCAAAAGGTTAGTACATTTTATAAAGCAAAAATTGGCTGAAATTAGGTCAGCAATGATGAGGGGGGGCTGGGGAGAACGCCAAGTATGTAGTGCGAAACGGGAAGAAAAAGGGCAAAAGTAAACTACTAGGCTAGGTGAAAAAGAGGAGCGCCAAGAGGCAATAGGAATAGGAAAACCCCACGCAACTAACATGAAAGAGAAAAGAAAAATACAAAATACAAAAAGGTAAATTTATTTACTATATCCAGTATTAACATACACAAAAATGTAAAAAGCTCTTTACAAAAACAATGGGTCTTTGTTTCATCAAAAGGACTGTAATGTGCAAAATATTATAACTTGTGGGGGTGACTGTAAAATCATCACTTAGACAGCACTAAGTAAGGAAAGATTTCCTGAGAGAGGAAATTAATAAATAGAAAAGTGAGAAGAACACGAACTGTGAAAAGTGCTCAGAAAAGCTACATTTCAGAGCGGCGCTTAGGAGTCACCTTATCTGTTACCATAACCAACAATAGGTTGCTGGCTATGGGTAAAGCCGCAAAGCGACTTCATGATCTGCTGTTTACTTTCCATGTGTCTCAGGGAAAGAAAGTTGCTCATCTATGGCGGAAGACTGGCAGAAATACCTGGTAATGGTATGTCAGTTACCACACTGGTTTTTACTTTCCCTGCTGTCTTGAGTTGCCACTTTAAATTCATAATACATGAGGAAAGTACTAGAGGAAGCGGCTTGGAAGAAGACTTCTTAACACACAGTTTTCCATGTAGGAAACTTAGGTGGCAAAGGAAGAGGCATTGCCTTCCCGGAATTAGGGGCACTTCGTAGATAAAGATTATTGATTTTGTCCCCCTGGGAGCTTGTCGCGTCATGAGGGTCTTAGCTTATTTTGAGGTGTGTAGAGCTATCACCGTGCCCGAGCAAGGTTCTGGATCATCCACAGACCCTACAACAAATCCCTTCCTCCCTGCCTTCCAGATGGTCAGACTCCTGCCCAGGTTTTGCAGAGAGCTTTATCCCACTCAGCTGATACTCCAGAGTCCAGCACCATAAATATCTTGTCAACATGCACTGCTAAAGAGGCCCACTGCAAGCTGGCCCAATATGTAGGAAGCAGAGAGGATTATGGCTCCTCCCAGGCCACAGTCAAACAGTAACAATGGACGCTTGAACCGTGGAAACGTCTCATCAATCCAGTAATACTAACAAGTGGTGGATGCTATTAATGTGTGAGGGAATATGCACACAAGAGAGTGAGTAGCACATTAGCTCTGATGGCTGTGCCAGTCGAACACTATCTTTTCTCTTCTAAATCCTTTTTATATTAAGAAATAATTCACCTGTCATTGTGACTCCCACGACTTTTGTCCTCACGGCTGTATTTTAGAGACTGATGACATGCATGCATATGTTTGCGCCCTGACCCGCTTTATTTCTAGATAATGGGCTGCTATATCAGATAGATTGTCATTAATCACACAACAAACTGGTTCATGCTTCTCTTAGGGTACTGAGCCTCATGGACAAAATCCTTCATATCAATTAACAAATGCACGCGACTTTGATATTACAGGAAGCTTTAAATTCATGAGTTCTCCTCCCTGCGATGTCTCAGGGCTGTTACTTACGATGAAAGGTCAGGGAAATACATGTTGTCATCATGTGAACACACCTGCAATTCAATAAGCATATCTTGTTTGTAGGGGAAGAGGTTTGACAACTTTACACAGATTTGTGCTATCAGGATAATCCTCATTATTCAGTCCTTCATCTGACATTAAACTCAAACCTACAAAATATTAATTTTCAGTCACCATTTGCTTGCAATCTAATAAACGTACAATACATCTGCCCTTTTTCAGTCTTTTTAAATCTTTGATCATCTCTCTTGACAACAATTACCTGCGATTGGCTTCTTCAAAGCCTCACGTATGCCCATGATGACACTAGCGTGCAGTTTATCAAATATGTATGATTTATATATGTATGTTTCCATACAATATTTTCCTAGATTCTCCTAGAAGTTATTTTATTTCATTATCACACAGGGGAGGGAAACATCTATTACAACGCAGGCATTACATCGTAGTGCCTTTGCAACGCAGTCAGTAGCATGACTGTGATGTTACCATGAGTTCCATTACTACGCAAGTCGTTACAACGACTTGCTTTAGGGAATGCAGTGTTGGACTGATGTTGGATTTTAAGACCAAGACCTTCCCTACTGATACACCGACTGGAGTTGGAATAGTAAGTTCAACAATTCCAAAGTCCAGCGATTCCCTAAAGCAAGTTGTTGTAATGACGTGCGTTGTAATGGAACTCGTGGTAACGACACAGTCGTGGTATTGACTGCGTTGTTAAGCCACCCCTAGTTTTGGCATGCGAGATAACAAATGCTATTCCACAGGGGACAGTGCAGCACTCTAATGTACCCTGAAAGGACTGACTGCTTGTATATTAACTATTGTGTTTTGTTTCAAATCTACAGGAGTGGTGATGGCAAGATATGGTCAGACATGGAAGGATATTAGGAGGCTCTCGCTCTCTACTCTGAGAGATTTTGGTCTGGGAAAGAAGTCCCTGGCGGACAGAGTGACAGAAGAGGCTGGATTTCTCTGCTCTGCCTTCAAGTCCAAGGGTGGTAAGTTTCTAATGTTGAAGAGTATCACATCGCCCAGCAAGTCAATTGGCTGTATGGCTCCCCTCTGGTAGAAGATGTTTGCAGGGATACCATTTGGGCCACCAGAGACTAGAACTAGTTACTATGATTCAACTGATGGTAACCCTTTTAACTACAACTGTGACTTCTGGTTCACAGATCGCAAGAGACAGTGGTAAGGACAGAAATCAAACAGGACTCTCCTAGACCAATGTTTACTTTCTGAATTTTCATTCTCATGACCCTCAGCTCATCAACGTCAAATAGGAGGGGGTTGTGAGACAGGCCTCAAGAGCTTCAGCCTCTTCTTTTGTACCTGTGCTGAAGTCGCTTTAAAATGAAAACAGACCTACTATTGAGAGTTGCTCTTCCCCTGGCCCTGCAGGTCCTACTACCATTCCACTTTGGAATTCTCTGGAAAAGCTCTCAACCTCAGCAGTGCTACCCGTACTGGAGTTTTAGGGGGAAAGGTTGTAATGCTGTGGAAGAGCTACTCTAATGCCTACTCTGCCTGTCACTCTCTCAGACTTCTGCAGGCCCTACTGCTCAGGATCCATAGGATCTTCTGGGGAGTAGAAGGAAAACCCGGCGAATTAGGGCTCCTGTGATTGTGCTTAGGCATTTGAGGCGATTCCTGTGCATAAGTGGCTATACCTGTGTACAGAACTGTATCCTGGCATAGGTAGCTAAATCTGGGTGTTAGAGACCTACAAGAGGTATAATATGCAATTATTGCAAACAACTGTAGATCATTTGAGGGTGTACGTAAACTAATGAATATGCAGAGGTACATGTGTGGTGGTTGTGTTGAGGCAAATCATTGTTTTGCCTACGCCTTTGAAACTGAGACTGGGCATTGAAGCTGTGTCTATGCTTGTGAGGCTGAAATTGACTATTTGTCATCCAATGGTGTACTTGAGGATTTAAGGTTTTGTTTGGTGTTATATGCTTACGTTTGGTATATGATGGTTGCATTTAGCCTTGTATGATTGCTGTGCTTCTACCATATCAAGGCTGCACCCCAAGAGCATAATGGGAGCATCTTATCATATGTTTGGCAACTTAAGTAAACGTTTATCTTCTTTATAAAAATGTTGGTCCTATTTTATTAAATGTATGATTATAATAGCAGTTTTTACATTTAATGATGTCACGTCCCGATATATTTTATGCTCAAAGATTATAGAAATATGTGCCCTGTAATGAGATTGAAGGAAAAGGTCATGCACTTCTCCCACCTCCTGCTGAAATCACATTTTTGGATTACTGTATATAAAATCAAGTCTGAACAGTTAGCTTTTTATTTGGGATGAGTCAAGAATTGAGCATTCTGCGAACCATGCTCAAATGAGTTTCCTTTGTGCCTCTGTTATCAGACCAACATTTTCCTTTCTTGTATGTGGCTATGACAGGGCGATCAATGGAGAGTAAACATGTTCATTACTGCAAACAACCTAGTTTGCTTCTTATTGCCTCATTATGAGTTCCTCCTATTTAGGTGCAGTGATACTGTGGGCCTAGAATCTGTGATTCTAGCTGGTATTGCTTGACCTAAATTACAAGTTATTTCCACTGGAAATGGGAATAACACATGAATCCAAATCCATGTACCACCACTTTGAAGCAAGTGGTAAATAGTTGAGAGGGCTTTCTTTAGCCCTATCGTGTGGGTGGTGTGGGTGGTGAGGGAGCAGGGGGAGAGCAGAGCTAATGAGGGGAGAACTGGCAGGAACATTTGCAGTTCCTTCATTGTGCAGGAGTAGTGAGGACAGAGGCTGTGGGCCACAGCTACCTATAGCCCAAGCAGTACTGCACACTGGTCCTGGTCTGGTCCCCAGGCTAGGAAATACCAAGTCTTGAGTTTGCTGACCTGGTAATTCTGGACCCAGAGATACTTGGCAGGTAGGAATGGCCCAGAGCAGTATCCTCCCCACCAAGATACTGCTCCAGTGCTCCAGACCACTCGTAAATGGCCTAATTGTGAATGGAGAAGGCATCATATGACACCATAATTGAATGGTGTCCAAACGTCCAAAAGAGAAATCACAGAGCATACGCATTCATGTTCTGTAAAGAAAGGTTGATTCAATTGAGGCAGAATAGAGACATGAATTGACAGACATCCATGGCATTTTGCAATGCAAACTAATGGAAGCCAACCGAACAGCTAACTAATATGTCAATTTATCTGTGTCTCACCCACCACTTAAACAATTCCTCCCCCTACTTTGGATGGTATTTATTAGTTCCTGCGCTTGCCTGTTCTACAGATCTAATATTTTTGGACCTCCATCTCCAGCTAATCTGCTAGTCCATTAGACAAATACTGTTGCATTTGTTCATTGCCTTTTTCTTTCAAGAAAATCTCCAATTTAATTGACATCACACTAGCTTTAAAAGTCTCAAAAGGCAAATTTCCCCAGAGCAGTACACCGGCCAGGTGTGTAGGGTAACTCAGGTTCATGGGCAGGGCTTTTTCCACCCTATGGCCCTGGCATCCCTGGAGTGGGGTGGGGCGGTGACCTAGAGGAGGGTCATTGTTAGTTCCAAGAAGCCCATAGACTGCATTCTGGGGAATGAGTTGCATCCGGTGGCAGGAGAACTGTGAGGGGTGGCTGCCAAGGGCACCCTGACAGTTGAGTTTTCTTGGGGTATCACTCCCAAGTGGAGAGTACTGGAGCCCATTGAAGGGGCGTGGTGGGGGAGGACTCACCTCTGTCCCCTGTTCAGCCTCAGGGTACAGACACTGGGTTGATTGGTCAGTGTCAGGATACCACCCCAGAACTGTTGGGAGATAGAGTGGAAGTAGGATGCAAAACACCTGTGGCTATTGCTGCTCACTCTGACAAACCTCAGAGGTCACAGAACCCCCAGGAGCCCATAAATAACTCCTTGCCAACCCTAAGGCTGGAAGAGAGGCCTACCCAATATTCCTTCTTAGAACCTCTACCTGGCAGTGGATGGCCCGGTGCCTGGCTCCTGACACTGACAGCTGTCAGTGGCCTCTGTTGGTTGCTGTCCTTATGGGCAGAATTTTCCTTGGGTTGGGGACAGAAGTCTCATTCAAAGGGTGGAATGGGCCACATTACTTTGTTGGCCATGATGGTACTGTCTACCATCTGAGATACCTCTGTGAGCAAGTTAAGGCTAGGTGCTGAACAGATAGGGTCCATGGGTGAGGAGAAGGGTTCCTCATGGGTAAGTTCAGAGGCTCAGGAGGGTGTAGACAGAGGAAGCCAACTGAATTCAGAAGAGCGTAGAATGGACCCCTGCAGTAGAGGGCCAATGTCCATGTTCTCTCGCCGAAGCAGGGAAGTCCATCAAGGTATTATTTAGTCTTCTCTGGCATTGGGCTGGAGAGGGGATGTGTTGGACCAGGCCCTTTTTACAGGGTCATCCGCAGACTTTTTGCCTTCCTCATCCATATTTCTGATCTCGTTTTTCGGGCTTTAGGACTCTGCAGACATTACCACTTCTAACCAGTACTAAAGGGCACATGCTCACTCCTTAAAACATGGTAACATTTGCTTATGTCCAATTGGCGTATTTAATTTACTTGTAAGTCCCTAGTGATGTGGTGCTACAGGTGCCCAGGGCCTGTAAATTAAAAGCTACTAGTGGGTCTGCCACACTGGCTGGGCCACATGAGTAACCCTTTAAAAATGTCTCAGGCCTGCCATTGCAGCCTGTGTGCGTGTGGTTTTTAACTGCCATTTTGACCTGGTAAAATAAACTTTTTGCTAGACCTGAACCTTCCTTTTTAATACATATAAGTCACTCCTAGGGTAGGCCCTGGACAGCCCAGAGGGCAGGGTGCAATGTATTTAAAAAGTAGGACATGTGCTTTTTAGATTTACATGTCCTGGTAGTGAAAAATCTGCTTTTCACTGCTGCAAGGCCTATCTCTATCATAGGATATAATTGGAGTTGCCTTATTACATTTTATAAGTGTAATTTTCAAATGGGAAGAGATAATTTGTTTATGGTTGGTGTCTCTGGAATCACAATTTAAAATCCTAACTTATGTTAAAGTCAGATTTTAAATTGCAAATCCCCTGAAAATACCACTTTAAGAAAGTTGGAATTTTCTTGCCGTATCCATTTAGTGCCTGTAGCCTGTCTATGGACATTACAGGCTTCCAACAACCTTGCATCTGCACCTGAACTCTGCCATTTGTGTGTCTACCCTGCCATGTGGTGCCACCCAAGTCTTGGACCCTTGGATGTGGCCTTAAGGTGCTCTGCCAGCCTGTGTGAATCCAGCTGGACTGACACACCTTCTCAGCTGCACGGTGCAAACCTTAGCAGAACCTAAGCATCGTTCTGCTGAGTGGATTGGACCCATCGCAAAGACCTGCATCACAGCTCTTCAGAACTACCGCCTCGCCCCGAATGCCTGACACATCCTTGTTGCAGGCACCCCCATCCCTCATCGACGGCAGCCTCAACGATGATGCCGGACTCTGCATAGCAGCCTCGCAGCTCTTTAGAACCGATGCATTACCCGACTGCAGCGCCAGACTTCGCATCGCAAGCCCCATCTATGCCATTCTCGACGACGATGCGGGCCTTGTATCGCAGCCTTGTCACATCTCGGAACCGACGCATGCGTTTCACCTACGCAACGCATCTTTAATACAGATCCACGCAAAGCTCTGCAAACTAGGATTTAGGGTACTTTTTTTTGTTGTTGCAGGTTTATATAGCGCGAACTCGACCCGAAGGTATTGGAGCTCTTTACATGAGCACCAGTTACGTTACACAAGGACACATTCATTTTTTTGGTAGGCACGGGGAGATTAAGTGATTTGCCCAGAATCACAGGATGTGGAGTCGACCCGAGCTCAAACCTTGGTTTCCTAGCTCCAAGGTCGGCAGTCTAGCCGTGAGACCACATCCTCTCCCCTTTAAACTTTGTTCAGTGTGCCTAGCTGGGTCCCTGTAGCCAGCTCACGCTCCATTGCGGTCGACCCGAACTTGTGACTTTGTCCTGGTACGGCGCAACCAGATACCCACAGTTGGCGCTTCGTGCTTTTTGGTGCTATTTTTATTTAAATCTTTAAGACTGAAATCTCTGGTTCTACTGATTGGATTTGTTTTAGTTTTGGTTTTGTTTTATTTATCAAAGAAAGTTCTATTGTTCTGACTTGGTGTGGGATCCTTTTTGTGTGGTGTTTACTTTGTATTACTGTTTTGAAGTGTTGCACAAATACTTTACACCTTTCCTCTAAGTTAATCCTGACTGCTGTGTGCTTAGCTACCAGGGGTGAGCACAGGTTAATTTGGGGTTTGCTTGTTCCTTACCTTGACAAGGATTGTGGTTGCTGCTTGACCAAGGCTTACACCCAAGTCAACCAGTAAACCAATTTCTTACAGGCTGATTTATGCTTTGGCAGACAGATTAAAGGCAGACTTAGTGACAGAGGACATTTTGTCTGCCACCCTGCCTTTAGTCTACTTTCTAAATTAAAGATATCTCCCAGGCCTGTGGAAATCTCTATACATTATCAGGAACCACTCTCATGGCGGTTCCAGTCTATATAGGAAAATCTGACTGACACATCCGCTAAACATGACGATTGGCTGTCAGACTTTTCCAAAGTTTTTTTATTTTTTCAAAAGCATACTTCTAAAGCAGAAGTTTGTTTTTGAAAAATAAAAACAAATACCACCACACCATGGGAGTTTTCTCCCGTTTTGTAAGGTCATTTTTCTTTTTTTACTGTCCCTCACCACCATGATATACCGCGCTTTAACAGACAGTAAAAAAAGCAATTCAACTGGCCACTCGAATTAAGCCGGCTGGTAGGATGGCTGCCCTCCAACTGCTTGTATGCCTTGGGCCTGTCGAGATAGGTTTATGCCAATGGAGTAAATTTTACTCCATCAGCGTAAACAGGTAGTCTGCCCAACCTCTAAATCAAGAAGGTGGACCAGGAGTTTGGCAGAGAGGGTACTCTGTTGCCGTTGTGACAGAGTGCTATTTTGCTCTCTAGCTCTCTGCTTTGTACTATCTTCCATTTGTTAGCCCTTTCTCTGTAGTGCTTCAGTTGACCTTTTTATTGTGTGCCCCCACCATTCAATCAAATTGTGGGTCTGGAGTGACATATCTCATGTTTTCCCCTCCCTCATCTTGAACGGTACAGAAAACACTGTGGTGGATGCCCCACCACAGGTGCCCTTTCGACAATACAGTGAAATATTCACAAATATAATTCTTAAGGTAAAATCAAATTTTAGTGCAGCAAGACAGAGTTTGCAAGTCACACAATGTATTGTCCAATTGCTATGAAAACTGATAAAACCATGAAATAGCAAACTAATAAATTAATATACCTAGATCCCTGATGAAGGCCAAAGAATTGGCCTTTCTGGAGTTTTCGTTTGGACCACAGAGAAGAGGAAACAGCTAGGGGTGTCACTGGCCCACTCATGGGCTATTTCATGTGGGTGGGTCAGTATAAAGATTGCTCACACTTGCCTGAAACTCTTGCAGGGTATTTTTAGTGGCTTCCCCACTCGGTGCTGAGAAGTTACAAAACACCTCTTTTGCATTTCAATAAATCTTTACTATGCACTCTCTCAGGGTATAAAAATGGCAAGCAAATATTGCAATGATTAATTGAGTATCAGTACATGCAAATCATAAAAACATGCAAAAAAAGGGCTTAACCCTGTATTTAAATAGTTAAACAAAATCCAACCATATTATCTGCTATTGTTGTTACAGTAATATGCCATACAGGGTACACAGCCAAGTTCCCATGCCCTGAGTGCCCTACTGTATATATCTGGATTCCTAGTATTTGATTTTGGCCCTAGTCTCACACCTGTTTAGTGACCTGGAGGGGGGCACAATGCATGCCCTCATTATATAGTGGAATACTATCCGTGTCGTGGGTTTATTACATAGAGTGGTGGTGGGAGCATCCCATGTTCTGTTAATCCATAAATTGCAGCCATACCTTTTTATCTGGCCCACTCATTTACAGTTCTGCTTCTATGTGCTTAACCAAATCCTAGCACTAATATCCAAAGTATAGGTTGTGTATGTTTGTGTATGTGGCCTGTCTAGTACATGCAGTGTATGTACCAGTGAATCAGAATAAAGGACACCTGTGGATTCCATTTATGATGCCCTTCCCTAGCCGTATGTCCATAATGGAGGTGAGGTTGTTTACCTTATCAGTGAAAGTGCATTGCTGAAATGCCTGAAACTGGAGTGAGGAGTTCCCTCTCTGTCAGAACCCCCTCTGGCATCCTCTGCGTAGTGGTCTAGCACGCAGGGCTAATGTTGCATTGGCTCAAGTGCCGTCTCCGCGGTAGGGACCAGGTAAGTGAATGACATGAAGAGACTTAGGCACTGAAGTTTGGAGTGAGAAAACAAGATACCTTTAGAAGTTTCATTAGGCTTTTTCCAGAGACAAGCTGCAGATTAGTCTTCCTGTAGTACTGCCATTTGGTAGATGGTGGGGGTGAAGGTCGGGACTGAAATTTCTGTTGTTCAAGATGAAAGGGACGCCTTTGGTGAGGCAATCTTTTGTCTTTCTCCTGATCGCTCTTCAGTGTGGCTGATGACAGCCAGGTGCAGAAAGTTCACACCTCTTAATGCCTCTTTTGTAGGTCCTTCAAGGTGAAAACTACCCTCCCGTGAGGAGCATCACTTTATGCAAAAGCTGTGTCTGGAAAGCAACCTGGAAAGGACATTTGAAAGGAAATCTGCTATCTGCTTTGACTGTATATAAGTGAGACCCTTTAACTTGCTTGTAGCTTCAGTTCCAGTTTCTCTTTACCCAAGGAATTAAAAGCTTTGCAGAGTATTCAAAGGATGGCTGTGCAACCAGAGCTAGTATCTGCCTGATACCCCTCTTCCCAGAAAGGAGTGGATATCACCTGCATTGCGCCATTGCTGCAAGCACTGATCACCTCTCTAGAGTACGTGGAAGCCAGCCTGCGTGTTGGGAGAGGGAAAGAGCCTGCTAACCCTGTAGGAGGAGTTACTATCTATGAGGAGTGACATTTAGTGTGTCTCCTATTTGTTGGTTTTGTAGAAGTGGAGGATTACAGAAAGTGATCTCTGTTACCTGGAGTCAATGGGCTGCCGACCCTCCTGCGATTACTGGTGAGAATCATGAAGATGTGGTGGACTCTACACACTGGGTCACTATTGTCTTGTGCCCAGTGTATGTGCTCTGACCCATAAAACATGTAGAAATTTGCTATTCAATATTTGTTTTATTTAACTTTTCTATAAAGCCATAATGTATGGTGCAGAAATACACCTACAGTATGAAAAGCCACCTGTGTACTGCAGCACTTATCGTGCCATCTATGAGTGTCACAAGGAAAACAGCTTCAGGCATTGTAGCCTGACTGCTGCAGTGCCAATTGTTAAAATAACCCTTTTTAACAGGCAAAAACCTTCCTTTTAAATATTACTATGTCACCCATATGTGACCGCAAAGAAGTCCTGCCCAAATCGACTAGCTCACTCTCAGCCCCAGAGGTGAGAGAGCGGCAAAGCTAGCAGGGAAAAAAGACTTGGCCTGATCAGAAGCCTTGTATCTGTTTTTTATGTGAGGAACTGAACAGAGACTACTACTATGTAAGCTATTAGGAGTGTTGAGGTAAAACTGCATCTCAGCTAATTCTTGTTAGATCATGCCTAAGGGGAGATCCAGATGAGTCCTGGGACCATAGAGGTGAGAGGCGTCAATGGACTCTAGTCCTAGGATGCTAACTTGATTTCTAATTATATCTGTGAGTGGTGTTTAGTCCTAGTGTGTAATAAATCTATTTTTCTTTTTGAAAGTCAACTACTGTGTTGTACAATCCTTCATCTTCATAAGGATGTGTGTATATTGAATGCTGAGCTCAGGTACCCCCAGACTACCTCCCTGAGAAACATGTGACTGCTCACTGTTGCAACCACTGAGAGTCAAGTGCTGAAGGGGTTGTACTTGGCCCAGTTTGCAGAGCCATGGTATGATGGTCTTTAGGACATCAGAAGAAAATTAACTCTACTTCCAAGGTTGACAGCCCAGTAGCCCCTGCTTGCTCCCAGACCCATGAACGGGGTCTAGACAACCATGTTAGTAGAAATGTTCCCATTCCTGTATAACTATCCTGAGCCTAGCATTCAAGAATGTCTAATGTCCCTTAATCAATTAATGCAAGATTTACACCTTAGCAAAGCTTAGTAGCAAAAGGCACAGAGAAGTTTTACTTTATATTCTGAGAAGTAGATGTATTTTGCCAGGTTAAGTTATTTTCTCTTAGATACACTCCTAGTAGTGAAAACATAAGGAGTTGGACACTCTTCAATGGCTCTGTGAGATTATATTATAGTAGAGGATGAGGTTGGCATCAAGAAGGCTAGAATGAAAATGGCAAGTATTACTCTAGATAGGTCTCGCCTATTAGAATGAGAGTTTAGGGAGTATGCCATGTAGATGGGTTTTTGAACTCAGTGTTCGACAGCTACTTCTGATGATAGATAGGATGTATTCAAAGCGACCCATAGGGACACTATATGCTATATATGCATGAACGGATAAGCAAAGATAGGTAGAATTTAAGCAATTTGAGAATTATACCATAGCAATTAGAACTTGTGAGATTAGCTTCCTAGATCAGATCTCCATCACAAATCTCTGCATTGTAAAGTATAAGGAAAATTAAAAGGAAAGGGCAGGATGACTCTGGATTGGTCTCCCCTATTAGAATGAGAGTTTAGGGAGTATGTCAGTTGCTATGTTGAGGAGTTTTTGAGCTCAGTATTCAACGGCTACTTCTGAAGATAAATAGGATGTATTCAAAGCGACCCATAGGGACACTATATGCTATATATGCATGAACGGATAAGCAAAGATAGAGAGAATTTAAGAAATTTGAAAATTATACTATAGTCAGGCAATTAGAACTTGTGAGATTAGCTTCTTAAATCAGAACTTCGTCACGAATCTCTGCATTGTAAGGTATAAGGAAAATTTAAAAAACATTATACTTAAAAATAAATCTGAAAAATATTTTTATATTAAACATTAATATAAATTAACTTTATGTATTTATTTTAAATGCCGGACAAAACATAGTAAATCTATAGCACTATCAGCTTAATTTTGAGAAAAAACGGATAAATAATGGAAATATAGTGAATTAAATAAAATTATTTTTCTGAAGTTGAGATTAAAAAGATAAATCTCCATGTTTAATATGCATCAATGATTATTAAAAGTGGCACATGGAAATAATACAAAATTAAATTAGTTATATTTGAAGAAAATTATTTAGATGTTTAAAATACTTTTATAGTTAAATAATAAATATGTACCATTTTTATATTTTGTAGTTTTAACTCTATGAAATAATAATATTTTAATTTTAATTTAACATGATTATTATAAGGGTTTTTTTAAATTCCCTACCTCCATTATTTTCTCTAGGAGTGTGTTGCAGTGCCAGTGTTTGGCCATGTGTCATGCTGGGCTTACTACTATTTTTTTTCTTAGTAGTAATTTGCACTCGGATTTTGAGAATAAACAAAAAGTAGTAAACTTACTCAAAAGTTTAAATTACTCAAAAGTGTAAGTTACCTTTGTGAATCAGGCCCAGGATCTTTTGCTTGCTGTTTTGGAAATCAAAGTTATCACAGTAGAATAAATTAAAATCTCTTTATTGTTATAATCTATTTGAATGCTATGTTTCTTAAATCCTGTGATGCCCAGAACAACGTGAAAGCATAAATTATGTCCAAGTTACTTTCTCTGCCATATGTTCCATCTGAGTGGCCATGAGTAATAGAAAAGTCTCAAAACACGCTGTCCTACAAGTGAGTCTGTTCCACCAATTCCTTAAATTGTTTCCTTTGTTTTTCCTTGGTTAGAATCTTTTCGGCTGCTTGAGGCAGATTGCCAATAAAACATCTGGAGGCTTCAAAACCAACCGGGGCAAGGACCATGACTGGCCCTTGAGATGTATGCATCATGACTTGCTAGAAATAATGATGTAACAGACACCTCACTAATCTGTGATCTTGTCCAGGATCCATTATTCAAGGATGAACTGACTCATTTCCCTGCACGTTAGGGCAAGCTCTCACCTATTGTCTTTTCTCTCCACAACTTTTACACATAAAAGTCCTGATGTTCTATCTCACTCTTTTTCTTTTATGGACAGGGTCTTTGCAGCTCTCCGATCTGCTGGAGTATTTCTGCCGGGGCAGCGTTTTCACTGCCTTCAGGGTATTTGGTAGATCAGGTAACATGTTGCAGCTGCTGACTCATTTGTCCATGCAGCTTCAGATTTCATTTGTTGGAAATTATTCACAGTGGCGGTTGGTGACCCACAAAAATGGTGAGTTGACATAAATAAAATGAAACAAAATACGAATAAATATTTACATTTTCGAATTAAAACAAAAAGTTTCACTTACCTTTTTAGGCTGCAGCATGTCCCCAGTGTTCTCCTGCAGGCTCCTGACTCCTCCAGCACAGGTCTCGCAGCTCCTTATCGAATCCAGACACTGCTCTAATGCTGCGTGAGAGAAGTGTCTGGTTTGGGTGGAGCAGGCTGTTTCAGCGCTCCAAAGAGCACTCAAGGGCCTGTGCCTGCTCTCCAACCCAGCTGTCTTGGAGAGGTTGAATTATGCATGACTGTTTGGCCGTACTAATGTAGCCGGCCAAACCGACATGCTAATTCGCACTAAAAGGGCCACTCATCTTTGCTGCCAATCAACAGCAATAACGCACTGCTCCCATCCTGTCCTCTCCGTTCAGCAGAAAGCTGAAAAACTAAAATGGTAATAAAATCCTTTTATTACCATTTTATTTTTCCAGCTTTCTGCAGCTGTGTGGGGAGTGGGGCGGCGCTCCTCCGCTCCGATGGAGGAACCACCGCTGATTATTCATGTAATACTAGTCTTGACAGCCTTGTTTGAGAGTTAAAAGCCAGTATGAGCCAATTGAATTTTATGACTCTTACTCATACAGAAATTAACTGGGACAAGAACTAGGTCTAGCTAAGCAACAGTAGAATCTAATTCAATAAGAAGGGTGTTTCCCACATCAATGCACCTTTGTTAATATACAAGATTACAAACTTAACTTTGGCTGGGTCATCTGGGAATAATTGTAGTCTTGCTAAAAAATGCAGTGGACATTGGGCCATAAAGCTTTCAGATTTATAAGGATCCTCTACGAATCCCGCCTGGTGGAGCTAATGCTAAATTAGGAGTGACAAGAGGATTCAGTTCAACTCTTATGCTACTATTTGCATTTTCTTATGGGTTAGAAGAGCATAGTACTGTTGCCTTGCCTAAACTAGGCATTCATTCATTCGATTGATCAGTAAAATTACTAATTCCTGCTGAGCGACCTCAAGCTCTTCATTAATTTTATTAAATGCTTGGGCCATCATCTGAATGGAACTCTCAAACAGGCCAATTTGCAACATGGTGCACCATCAGGTTTTTGAAATTGCAAACCCGCTGAAATCTTTGTGCTGGTGAGCATAAAAGAATGTGCCATCAAACTCGGAAATCTGGGGAGAAAAATGGAAAGGGGATGAGAGAGAAATCCGCGACTGAAGCCCACTCTTCTTTGAGTTTGCCTGTTTCAATGGACAGCACCATTCTGACTCGATGTTTCATGGGTAGGTAGATTGGACTAGCTGGAAGACAAAGGACAGATGGTGGATAAATACACCTAGCCAAGTAACATAGAACAAATAACAAATGTAACAAGGCTTACTGGTTCTAGCAGAGGATGGTGCTATTATCAGCCAGGAGCTGACAATTAGGAATCTGGCAAAAGCCCTTGGGCTAAAAAAAGACAGCACAACCAAAAGACAAGGCTTGGGTGCGACTAACGGGGACTGACAGTGAAGAAAATAACGGTGAGGGATGCAAAACAGGAGCTAACTAATGTTAAACCCATAACTGCTGGCAATTCAAACCCCCCCGGCCCACTGCCTCCCACCCTGATGCTGAGCCTTTTTGTTGCTTTTCCTAAAAATGGCATCAACTAACTGTATGCTGTGCTAAAGTCACCATCTTCCCATCTTTGAGGGACATGCAGAGTTGAATTAAAAAAACAAATTTGTACCTCAGTATTGGCATTTTTAAAAGAGGCTGCCCATTTTTTGTTCTTTCAACCTTCTTCCAGTTTGTGGTGGAACCAGTGTGAAACTCATTGGTGATACAGGAAATCTGTAGATTTCTGAAAAGTAGACAAAATTCCAAATTTAGCAAGAGGTCATATGTGTAGATCCCTCTAGGTTTTTCCAAGGAAACTAACTGTTGAAATAAACAAATATTAAAAATTAGTTGGAAAAAAATGCTATTTGTGACAACGTTATCATATGTAACTTTTTGTCATGATGTCCAATTTACAAAAGCAAAAAACCATCATGTCCGCTAGACCCTTCTGATTGCAGGATATATTGTGTTTGTAGGTTCTTAAGAACCTGAGGTACCTAGAGCCAACAACTGAGCTGCACTGTACTGCACTGTAGTGGAGAAGTGTGGCTCAATGGTTAGAGCGGCAGACCCTGATGCAGAGATCTGGCCCGGGACCAGGGTTCAATTCCCGCCTCGGCGGGTCTTGGGCTCAACTTCCTCGGACCTGATAATTCTTGCCTCGGTGCCTATTCTAATCATGGGTCCCACTCTGCAACTCTGGGCAATAGCTCTGCTTAATCTCCACAACGACCCCAACAGCGCTGGGATGCCTGGCTTCACCCTGGGGGTGCCCAGGAGTGGACATTTCACAGGGAAAAGCCAGGAAGGGTTCCACAGCGGTATGCGTACAGCGCCTGGACACCCCTTTGGGGGTATGGGTGCGCTTTACAAGTACAAATTTCATACAATTGTTTTTCATTGTGTACCGAGTATCGACTAATTCATATTGTGAAATATATAGAGTGAAAAATGGGTATCAAGGAAACTCATTTATTTCTGAAATTGGCACAATATATGGAGTTTAGGAGCAGTGGTTATTTGAACTTCTCTGAATTTGTGGGTACCCGTACTAGAATGTTATTTAGAGGGTTTTTCAAAATGTCTCCTTTCTCTACACACTGGCTTACATTTGGAAGGCACAAATGCAGCAAAATCCAATTGGTAATAACACATGTTCTACTATTCTATCTTTCCACGTGTCTTCTGATACAAATGGTACCTCACTTGTGTGGGTAGGCCTAATGCCCGCAATAGGAAATGGGCCAAAACAAAACATGGAGGCATCACATTTTTCCACTGAACACTTACCATTTTTTTCCAATGTGGGTAGCAGTCGATTTTTGGCCCTAGCTCAGGCGGCATCTGGGGAAACCTAGCAAACCTGAGCATTTTTGAAAACCAGACACCTAGACGAATCCAGGGGAATCTTGTGTGCGGCTCTCACCAGATCTCGTTACCCAGAATGCCTTGCAAACCTCATACCTTGACTAAGAAAACACATTTTCCTCACACTTGTGTGATGGAAAAATCTTTAATCTGCAGGGAGCCACAGACTTCCTTCCATCTAGCATTCCCTCAAGTCTCCCGATGCGTTCTCCAAGTCTCCTGATAAAAACAATACCTCACTTATGTGGGTAAGCCTAGTGCCTGCAGGAGTAAGGGGCCAAAACGCAACATGGACACATCACATTTTTCAACTGAACAATGACCCTATTTTTTTGCAATGTCAGTAGCTGTGGATTTTGGTCCCTAGCTCAGGGAAACCTAGCAAACTTGAAACTTTTGTGAAAATTAGACATCTGTGGGAATCCAGGGTGTGGCTCTCCTCAGCTTTCTTTACCCAAAATCCCAGCAAGCCTCAAACTTTGCCTGAAATCCCACATTTTCCTTACATTTCTGTGATGCAAACTTCTGCAATCCGCAGTTATCCACAAATATCCACCACCCAGCGTTACCCCACTTGTGCGAATTTCTTTTTGGAAAATAAAAAAAATGGCCCCTCTCGCCATGGGAGATATTTCCCATGGCCAAGAGGGCATTAGACAGTTTTCCCTGCCTCTTAATGCCAGGGTTTTTCAGGTGGGGATGGGCAGTGAAAACTGACCTGTATGTCCGCCCATCTAAATCAGGTGGGCGGGCATGGAGGTCAGCCTCAGATGGTCCTTACTCAGTCGCGTCATAACCATGCCAGAGATGGAGCACTCTTCGCTATGTTTACACCAATGGTCCATCTGCATATAAATCGGGCAGGCAGACCTTTATCTTGGCGGTAAGGATATTCTGTTGCCTTTGCGACGGTGCATTTTTAACACCAGAGGTATAAATCTGGCACTAATTTATAAGTTTATCCACCACTTATACTGGCTGGTTTTGCCACCTCCAGAAGTGTTAGTTTCAAAGAACAGATACTAATCACAGTATCAGAATATTGAAACCAAGACTACTGGAGGTGAGCCATAAAGCTACATCAAAGCACCAACCACTGTAAGGTCCATTCACACACCATCTATGCACCACACACAACACTTTCAAACCACCAGCCATATTCAACAGATCAGTGCACTTACATCATCATACGCCACAGGACACAATCCTCATTCAAAAGAACCTCTCAACCAGTCATCAACTAACTTGCATACAAACACATCACAAACAAAGCCTCTATAAACACATATGTCCAGATATGTTGATGGTTGAGTGCCTCCACAATCTTCACAAATGAATAAAAAGTTTGACCAAGTTTTTATTATCTATCAAATATTCACCTCAGTCGACATTCTGATCCTTACACAATGCATGCCCAGTGAAACATTACTCACAGCTCCCATGACAGCCACATGACGTTCAGGAAGACGTGTTTTTCATGTGCTTTTGGCACACTCACTGTGCTAAATCCAACTCCTTTAGTTTGTGGATGCAAGTTTGGGGTGTTCGAGACTTCCATGCAGTGCTTAATTTGTAAATAAATAAGTGCCAGGGCTCTAGTTAGGAGGCCTCTGCAGCTTGCACCACCCATTGCCACTGCCAGCGTTGCCAATGACATTACTTGTACAACTACTAACCAACACACTGCTGCAAGTGTGCCAATTCAGCCTATTCCAGGCCCCAAAGCTATAAAAATAGCTTGGGTGGCAGACATTAGTTTTTGTAATGCATACTGAATTAATAAACGATTGCTATTCTGTTTATCTCTTAATTATACAAGCAGCTCCAAGATGTGGCAGCTGTCATAAGTGCCGGTGTTGACAATTAAGTGCCAGTGCTGACAAGCACCGGTGCTGGGGACCGGAAACCACCGCCTCAAATTAAGCACTGCTTCCATGCAAGACCCACAGTCCTCGAACTGAGTCAGCATATCTACCTGTGAAACTAAGATAAACATGCTCGGAAGTGTGAGAAATTGGGTTGTTGAGTTGACTGGGGTGTGAGCCCTGGTCAAGCAACAACCACAATCCCTTGCAGGGTGAACCACAAAAAGTCACTAAATTAACCTGTGCTTAACCCTGGGTAGCTTGGCACTAAAAGAAGTCAGGTTTAACTTAGAGGCAATGTGTAAAGTATTTATACAGCACAAAAACAGTAAAAAAATTAAAACAACCCACAAGAAAAATCCACATCAAATTAGAAAAATAGAGTGCATTTTAATAAATTATTTGACACCAAAATGACAAAAATCCAATCAGTTGAACTAGCGTTATGAATTTTTAGAGTTTTTAGCAAAGTCTAGTGCTCAAAAGATCAAAGCGCTAACTGAAGAAATCTCGTCACGCAAGACTGGGTCGACCTTTAAAAATATGACCAACCGAGATGGAGCACTATTCGGATACAAGAACTGGATTAGGCCCGGTCAGCGCTTATCTTCAGACTTAAAAGAAATTTGAAAAAAATGTTCTGAGAAGGTAAAGTTCAGCAGGGCAAGGCTGCAGGAGGATTTCGAGGAGGGAGGGTCATCACTGGATATCCTTGGGTTGAAGCCGTGGTGAAGATTTCTGTTTTCGGACTTAGTCTCTTTTTTGGAAATCAAAAATCACCAGCTGGACGAGGCAGAGGATTGTAGCCGAAGGCAGTTCCACGAGGCCGGATACACCTTAGGTGAAGGACTGTGGAATAGGATTTGCTGCTGTGGAGAAGAACATAGGGCAAAAAGCCACAAAGTTAATCCAACCAGTGGTCCCAGTCTCCTCCTGGTTCTCAGAGCAGTTTTTGGCCAAAACCTTTCTTCCTAAGTCCTCAGTTTTGGGATATGGCCATCTGGGCACCTTTAGCACCACAACCAATGGTCCAAGACTGATGGGACACCATTTGGGAGTTCAGGACTCACTCAGGCTGGGTCCAGGTGTGGGTTCATGGTATGGGAGCTTTTGTGTCCCTGTGGCTCTGAACAGGAGGCCAGCAAACAAGCCCTTGGAGCCACTTTGGTAGTCCTGGGTTCAGGTGGAAATGCAGAGCTCAACCGCAGGGCTGACCTCTAAGGGTTCAAGGCAGGCTCCCAGCAGGAAAGCAGCCCTTCCAGGTATAGCAAAGCAGTCTTGTAGCGTGCACAGCATGTCACAGCAGCAGGCAGTCCTCAGAGAGTCCTTAATCAGGTCCAGGAGTGAACTGAAGAAATGGTGTCTGAGGTCCTATTTTATACTCGTGCCCTCCTTCTGGAAGGTGGGAGAAGCTTCTAGGCAATGACTTTGTAGTGCATGGAATTCTCTAACTCCCCTGCTCTTGTTTCAAACTAGTTGCAGTGACAATGTAGAGTATGAAGGCAGTGCTCTCTCTATTCAGTTGCAAGTGGAGCTAGGCTAAGCTCCGCCCACCCATCCTGCCTATAGATGGCCCATTCAGGCACACCTAATCCCTCTATTGTGTGACTGTCTGGAAGGAATTCACAAAGTCTAACTGTCAGTTACACTCAGTCATATGATCCAAGACAGACTGTAGGCACAAAAGGGCTAAGGGCAGAAAAATGCCAACCTTCTAAAAGTGGCATTTTCAAATTTGTAATCAAAAACCCGACTTTACCATTAAATAGGGTTTCTTATTCCTATTCCAAGGACACTAAACATGACATAGCTGCCTGCTCTCAATTGGAAATTGCAACTTTTTAAATGTAATAAATATGAAGGCATTAAAAAATCTTTTGAGCATTGAAGTTGGACAGATGCATCGATTCATTGGGCAAATAGGAGTGTTTTTCACTTTTGTTTGCTTTTCATGTATTGTTTTGTTTTTATGCACCTTTTCACGTATTGTTGTCACAGAAGTATACTTTATTAGTCGAGCAGTTAACAGGAGCACAATTGAGAATTGGTCACAGTTATTCAGCACTGTATGCTACGTTGTTATGTTTGGGGCACGATGAGACTAATACATCGGGTATTTAATTTAGTTGTTGGGAATTTAGCGGTTGGGAGTTATGCATTAATGAGGAATGTGCTCCGTTATTTTAGTGGGGCAGGGAAGTGCACTATGGGAGTTATAGTATTTAGTTTGTGGATTACATTGGATATGTGGGAGGGGCAGAATCGTCACGTGGGGAGTTAATGAGTATGCCTGTTAAGTATTTAAGTGAATGCGAGTGAAAAGCGTATGGATGGATGTCTTTGGAAGCACGAGGCTGTAGTTATTTTGTGGAGTGAAGCCAAAGCAGGTGAGATTGATGCAGGCGGGTGCGTGTTAAGAGAGAGGGGCAGTATGATGCTGTGAGGAAGGCATGTTTGTGGCTTGAAGGGGAAAGCACGGGGTTGGTATGCAGGAAGTAGAGTGATAACGATGGGAAGGCAGTGGATTTGGAGCTTTATGTGTTTGCCTATGATGAGGGAATGTTAGTGTGCTGTTAAATAGCGAGGGACAAGATGTAGGAGGGTGAGTGATGATAATGGAGGAGAGTAGGAATGGGGTGGGGGACGTATGGAGTCACAGAGATTAGGGGTTTTGGATTGATTAGATGATCGATGGTAATTAGTGAGTGTGAGCGTGTGGATTAATATTGAGAGATGAGATGAAAGTGTGGGTGAGTCTGAAGGAAGGAGCAAGTCAAAGGAGGAGAGGGTAGTTTGATAGAGAGGGGAGGGGTGGTATTCGAGAAAATAGTGCTGAGTTGTTGTAGTTAGGGGTGTGTATGTTCTAGCGGTATGATTGCGTAGTTTACAGGGGTAGAGCATGTTTGTTTATGAGTGGTGTAGCGTGCAGGGTGAAGTATTTAGAATCACGATTTTCACTGATGTGAATGTAGGGAGGATGTTTTAAGGAGATTGGGTTTTTTTGAAAAGCGTTTTCTGACATTTATATGCGCCACATTGGATCAGATGAGTTACACTGTTCATTTTATATGTTTTAGATTCCCCTGATGAAGAGCCCTCGGGGCTCGAAATGCATTGGGATACGTTGAGCTTATTTCATATGGAGTTCAATCTGCACATACGGTTGTACGAAGCCTAGATTGGCATACAGCTTGTGTTAAGAAATGTCTAATAAAGATTGCAAATTGGATTCGGCTGTCTCCGTTGTGGTGAAGAATACGAAAAAAAGACAGAAATAAGGATTTTATAAATTACGTTGATTACTAAGATTACAGTGGAATACCTGGATGAACTTTATATACAATTGAGGGAGTTGTTCCCGCTTTCAGCAGTGCGACAGTAAAGGAGCGCAAAAGTAGAGCTCTGTTTTCTGTATACTTAGCAGTATCTGCGGTTAGGGGCGATCCGCAATTACTGTCTGCACGCACTTTTCAATTAAGTCTGCAAGTTTGGTTTCGTATTAAGGGAAGGAGTGCATGCTCTTTACGTCCTTTCCTTACCTTCTAAAAGTGGCATTTTCAAATTTGTAATCAAAAACCTGACTTTACCATTAAATAGGGTTTTTTATTCCTATTCCAAGGACACTAAACATGACATAGCTGCCTGCTCTCAATTGGAAATTGCAACTTTTTAAATGTAATAAGGAATCTCCAATATTATCCTTTGGGAAGGTTAGGCCTCACAGTAGTCAAAAATGAATTTAAGGGTTTTTCACTTCCAAGACATGTAAAACTTACAAGTACATGTCAAACCTTTAATTACAATGTACCCTGCCCTATGGGCTACCTATGGCCTTCCTTAAGGATGACATATGTGTAATAAAAGGGAGTTTAGAGCTTGGCAAGGCAGTCATATTGTCAAGCCGACATGGCAAATCAAAACTGCATTCAGGCTGCAGTGGCAGACCTGGAACATGGTTTATGGTGCCTCTTAATTGGGGAGGCACAATAAGTACTGCGAGCCCACTGGTAGCATTTAATTTACGGGCCCTGGGTATATGGTATACCACTCTACACAAGACGTATATATAAAGCAGATATGCCAATCAGGTGTAAGCCAATTTAACCATGTTTTATGGGAGTGAGCACAAGCACTTTAGCACTGGTTATCAGTGATAGAGTGCCTGGAATCCTAAGGCCAACAAAAATAAGTCTAGCAAAATGGAGATGGAGAGGCAAAGGCATGGGAGAAGACCACTCTACGCTGACAGGTCTAACAGGAAGACTGCCTAAGTTCTCTAAAGAGCACATCCTAAGCTACTAAGAATGTTAGGTTTTTGACATACAGGGTAATCGTGAGAACGTGGCATATGTCCCATCAACTGTTCTGAGCAGTGCTGTGATTGTAATGCACTTGTCATACAGCACAGTGAACCTTTACTATGTTATGATGGAGGATGAACATGGCAAGCAGGATACATATGTCACTCATACATGTAACATCTGGTGCAGATTTCTCTGTAATATATTGTGTGTTGTTAAAGCACAATAACACCTGGAGGCAGTCAGGGCTGATCCATGGATTCGCCCAGTTGAACAGCCAAGTGTTCAGCTTTGTATAGAATGCAATAATTTTAGAGAAGGCGCAGATGTGTAGGGACAGGCCATTCCACCCTTTCGGAGCAATTTAGGAGAAGTTCACTTCTCCCTGTGCTGGTGCTGCATATGCATAGAATGTGTGTGAGAACGCATCCAGCTGGACAAAGGTGTCAGGAAGGATTCTGAAATATGAGGTGGTTTTGAGTAATGCAGAACTAGTGTTGTGTTAGGTTTTGAATGTGTGTGTGTCAGGAGTTATAAAAGAGCTGTTGATGGGCAGCCAATAAAGCTGTTTGAGGTGCCTGGTGTGAGCATGGTGGAAGATTGAGGGAGGAGGCTGCCTGCTGCATTCTGTATGGTTTGTAGACATTTACTTAGTTGAGTTTGGAAGTAATTCAGTATTGGGGTGAGTGTGGCGCCAATGGGGTTGAGTCAGTTGGTGGCATATGTATCTGTACTCCCTTCCCTATCTGACTTCTACCTATGCAATATCCCTGTGAAAGCACACCTATCCTAAGATATTCCTACCTGTTCATGTCTCTGTCCCTTTCAAAGCCCTGATTAATCCTGTATACTTGCCATGTGAACCTTTACTAACACCATCTATTGCTAGCTACTTTAATCTCAAGAAAAATTGCCTTTCATGTGCCTTCCGCAAAACAACAATTGATGGACAGAATGCAGAACAATGTCGTACATTCACCCCAATACAGAGATCTTGGGCCTAAATCCATCGTTTTTTTGCTCACCATGCCATTCTAGTTTGGACCCAGCCATATGCAAATCAGTCTTGACCCTGCGCCCAATGGGAACAGTCCAGCCCGAACTGCCAGGCCAGGTCCTCCCTGGACTGGAAACAAGCATCCTAGGACCGGTTTCGGGCTTTCAGCCCTCATCAGCCAGGATAGCTTGACTCCAGTGGCATGGAGAGCACGGGACCCACGTCTGGGCATACCCGTCCCACTCGGGGTGACAACCGCAAAAACAACAATTGATGGACAGAATGCAGAACAATGTCGTACATTCACCCCAATACAGAGATCTGGGCCTAAATCCATCGTTTTTTTGCTCACCATGCCATTCCAGTTTGGACCCAGCCATATGCAAATCAGTCTTGACCCTGCGCCCAATGGGAACAGTCCAGCCCGAACTGCCAGGCCAGGTCCTCCCTGGACTGGAAACAAGCATCCTAGGACCGGTTTCGGGCTTTCAGCCCTCATCAGCCAGGATAGCTTGACTCCAGTGGCATGAAGAGCACGGGACCCACGTCTGGGCATACCCGTCCCACTCGGGGTGACAACCGCAAAAACAACAATTGATGGACAGAATGCAGAACAATGTCGTACATTCACCCCAATACAGAGATCTGGGCCTAAATCCATCGTTTTTTGCTCACCATGCCATTCCAGTTTGGACCCAGCCATATGCAAATCAGTCTTGACCCTGCGCCCAAAGGGAACAGTCCAGCCCGAACTGCCAGGCCAGGTCCTCCCTGGACTGGAAACAAGCATCCTAGGACCGGTTTCGGGCTTTCAGCCCTCATCAGCCAGGATAGCTTGACTCCAGTGGCATGGAGAGCACGGGACCCACGTCTGGGCATACCCGTCCCACTCGGGGTGACAACCGCAAAAACAACAATTGATGGACAGAATGCAGAACAATGTCGTACATTCACCCCAATACAGAGATCTGGGCCTAAATCCATCGTTTTTTGCTCACCATGCCATTCCAGTTTGGACCCAGCCATATGCAAATCAGTCTTGATCCTGCGCCCAATGGGAACAGTCCAGCCCGAACTGCCAGGCCAGGTCCTCCCTGGACTGGAAACAAGCATCCTAGGACCGGTTTCGGGCTTTCAGCCCTCATCAGCCAGGATAGCTTGACTCCAGTGGCATGGAGAGCACGGGACCCACGTCTGGGCATACCCGTCCCACTCGGAGTGACAACCGCAAAAACAACAATTGATGGACAGAATGCAGAACAATGTCTGTACATTCACCCCAATACAGAGATCTGGGCCTAAATCCATCGTTTTTTTGCTCACCATGCCATTCCAGTTTGGACCCAGCCATATGCAAATCAGTCTTGACCCTGCGCCCAATGGGAACAGTCCAGCCCGAACTGCCAGGCCAGGTCCTCCCTGGACTGGAAACAAGCATCCTAGGACCGGTTTCGGGCTTTCAGCCCTCATCAGCCAGGATAGCTTGACTCCAGTGGCATGGAGAGCACGGGACCCACGTCTGGGCATACCCGTCCCACTCGGGGTGACAACCGCAAAAACAACAATTGATGGACAGAATGCAGAACAATGTCGTACATTCACCCCAATACAGAGATCTGGGCCTAAATCCATCGTTATTTTGCTCACCATGCCATTCCAGTTTGGACCCAGCTATATGCAAATCAGTCTTGACCCTGCGCCCAATGGGAACAGTCCAGCCCGAACTGCCAGGCCAGGTCCTCCCTGGACTGGAAACAAGCATCCTAGGACCGGTTTCGGGCTTTCAGCCCTCATCAGCCAGGATAGCTTGACTCCAGTGGCATGGAGAGCACGGGACCCACGTCTGGGCATACCCGTCCCACTCGGGGTGACAACCGCAAAAACAACAATTGATGGACAGAATGCAGAACAATGTCGTACATTCACCCCAATACAGAGATCTGGGCCTAAATCCATCGTTTTTTTGCTCACCATGCCATTGTGTGTCTTTTGCTTTCATGTGCCTTCAGCACACTCAGTCTGCTAAATCCAACTCCTTCCAGTTTTTGGATGGAAGTTGAGGTGTCCAAGACTCCCATGCAAGGCACTAGATGAAAGTACAGCAAACATGCTGGGGAAAACTGCCAAAACTCCCTAAATGGCACTTCAAAACCCCGTCAAGACTACATTTTTGCAACACAGCATTCTCCGTGACAACGTGGCTTATGTTCTGTCCACCATTATGTGCAGTGTGGTGACTATAATGCACTTGTCATTCAGCAAACAGAACACCTACCAGGTTCTGACAGTGAATAAAGGTGCTGAGCAGGCCATAAGCAAGTCCATTATTTCCTCAAGTAGAGTAAAATAAAGCTGCTTGCCTAGTGAAGTAGTGGCCCATGGAAGGTAGGCATCCATGCAGAGCCATTGAAAGGTATATGTTATGGCAGCTCCCCCTCAGTCAATTTTCCAATACTTCACTTCTGTATGGTACAACATAAAGCAAGTAGTAAAACACAGAGCTGACTGAGATGGGCTCTGGAGACAGTAACAACTCTCCTGCCTTCTTTTCTTGATTAAAGCAGACTCTGCAACAACAACATCGTCAAGTCTTTTTAGCTGTTGTGGGAATGCAGTCAGCAAAGTGTCAATCCTGCAGCCTTGACATGTCCTCCAGACCATATGAAATTAAGGCTGCTACTTCTGTATCTGTAAGACTTTCAATGATGGTCATCTGAAAGTCAAGGAAAGACACAAGTCTTCCTGTGGTGTTCTGATGATAAACAACATACACATTATATGTTGCACCTGGATCAGGTGGGTAAATAGCTTCTTATACCAAGTGCAAGTTTTATGACTCACATTGTATGGGTGAAGAACCTGGTCATTCTTATCTACTCCACCCATGTACTTGCTGTAATCAAGTACATGGGCATACCGTGATGGGGAAGTGTTCTCATCATGAACTGTAGTGAGCATCTACACATAACACCTGTCGGAGAACTCGACTGTGAGCAGTTTGTGGGAATGCAACTCCATGCCCTGAAGTTTTGGAGTTTCTTTCAAACAAGTTCCTGCAGGAATCCTGTGCTGCAACAACAAACTATACCACATGCCACAGTGCCAGCTTTGTACAGCTCACTGAGCAGCTCTACTCCCATATAAAAGTTGTCCACATAAAGTTTATATCCTTTGTGAAGGCGTGGCTGGACAAGCTCCCATACAATCTTTCCCGTGACCCCTAGTATGGGAGGGCAACCTTTTTAGAATAGAATCCTTCCATGTATGCACTCTCAAGCTGCATACATAGCCAGTTGAGCCCTCTTACAGCATGTACAACTTGATGCTATAGTGAACTCTTTTACTCGGAAAGTACTGCCTGAACAGCAGCCGCCCTTTGTACAGGACTGCAAGCTTGGTAAGTGCACTAACCCCATTTTAAAGTTAAGGCCCAAAAATGTCTTCAACTCCTCAAATGAAGTAAGAGTCCACTGGTGTGCCCTAGAATGAGGTCCGAGAGTACCTCCATGCTCCCTCAGAAATTGTTCTGCACGCAAATTTGTTTGCTACACAATGCCCTCAAAGAAGTCAACATAGAAAAAGAGATGGACGTAGTCATTCTGCAAAGAATTTGCTGAATCAACTTTACATCCAGCATCGCCAGTGAATGGGGGAATTTAGGGCTGCACTAAATTGGGGGGCTGGCAAGAGAGCACTCTGGCTGTGCTTGCTGCCACACATGCCTGCTCTCTGGGTTGGTCTACCCTGCTATGGTTGCTCTGCTGCACAGACTGTGCTTGCGAAGGAACATCATGACTGCCATCATCATGTTCTTCAGAATTGGTGGAAGACAGGTTGTCCACAGAGTGAAAAATCACTTCCAGATTCTGCTCCATTTTCCTCTCCCTCAAATGCTGTCTCAGTATCTGATCCTGCCTTAGAGGTGTCCTCAAAAACCTGAGTTAGAGCCTGGGCAGCAGTCATCCACCGAGACACCATCTCTGCTGACTGGCTAAAACTTTCCTTCTAACACACTGACATATGTTAAAGGCAGAAGTATTGTTCTAAATAAGTTGGCGGGTGTGTGCGTCTTTCAGATGTGTGCAAAAGTAAATAAAAAATAAATGACTTATTTTTTGGCAAATCTGCAGGTTCTCCAGATACTACAAAAAGACACAACATTACTTCACCTTGCCACATACCTAGTTCCGCAGGCTAATTTTGTTATGGCTTACACAAAACTTTATTGGTGTTGGGGGATATTCTGGGTCATTGCCAGTATAGAAGTAATTTCCCAAAGCTAAAAAAAACTACCTTTGATCTCAAGAAGCACACATTTACATCGTAGCCCCTGCAACTTTATGCATGGGCATGCTCCTTGTGAAAACACACAGTGCTATCACCAGGGTCACTGAAATTATGTGGCAGGAGATCACCAAGTTAGGTGACAGAGTTGACTAAATTATGCAGCAAGAAAAAGCAAATTATGTGGAATAATATGTCACATTATTTTGATAGTAATACTTCATTATTTTATGATTTGTAAACATGGTAATACTGTTTGGGCAAACATTTCTCCTCATTGGTGCCAGTTTAGCTACCCAATGCAGAAATAGGCAACTAAAATATGACCAGTCAACCTTTGCGCAGGCCCTTCCAGGACGTGCAAACAGACGCCACTACAGATGGACACAATATCTTCACCCAGGGGAAAAGATATATTCTTTTAAAAAAATATGTCCCCTGGAGAGTGGTAAGCCTATTACCATGGGTCGCTGGAATTATGCGGCAGGAGATCACCAAGTTAGGTGACAAGGTTGACTAAATTATGCAGCAAGAAAAAGCAAATTATGTGGCATAATACGTCACTTTTTTATAGTATTACTTCATTATTTTATGATTTGGAAACATGGTAATACTGTCTGGGCAAACATTTCACCTCATTAGTACCAGTTTAGCTACCAAATGCAGAAATAAGCAACTGAAATGACCAGTCAACCTTTGGGCAGGCCCTTCCACTGCGTGCAAACAGATGCCACTACAGATGGACAAGATTACTTCCCCCAGTGGAAAAAACACGTTATTTTTCAAAAATATGTCCCCTGAGGAGTGGTTGGCCTGTTACCATGAGGGCCAACCATGTGCACAAACGTCCCTAGTGGCCTAGTGGGTTTCCTGGCTGTGAATTGTGGTCCGCAGCCAGGAAACTGTTTCAGAAAGGCCTCGTTGGAAAGGGGAGACTCTCTTCTTCCCAATGAGGCCTCCCCAAACCTTGGGGAGGCTGTTTTAGGCACTTTTTCCTTCCAGAGTGGGCAATAGCACTCACAGGCTCCTTTCAAACACTTTGGTGGGGAATATGTTACGTTAGAAGGCCTCACTGCATGCTGATGTGGCAGATGAGCAATAGTGGGGGGCGGGACTGATGCAGAAGCAATTCTGCTTCTCCCCCGCCCTTGTTGATAAAGCAATCCTCTAGTGCAAGCACTGGAGGGCCCTTTTCAGCCCTCCCCAGTGTTTGCCAGTGGCCAACAGACTCCCCAGTGTCAGCCGTTGGCTGACACCCACACCAAAGGTGTTCAAAGCTAGAGAGCCAGTCTAATCACACTTTTTTGAAGGCAAAGATGAAAGGCTGAAAGGGGTTTTAAATAAGGCACTACAAATCTTGATCTTGAAATGACCCTAACAAGAGAAATGAATATGCATGAGTCTTCCACCAACTTTTACCGTGGGTGGCATCCTGTATTATCAATACCTTCTACATGTCCACAGTTTCGAGATCTTCTGGCAGAATTTGCAACACCGTTGTTGAACAGCCATGCTAATTTTATTATTCTTGGGGATTTTAATGCGTGGGACATTGTTATCAATAATGACAGGCTAACAATCTGGTTCAGTTTCTGAAGGCTTTGGGGTATTTCAAATGGTTAATAATCCTACCCACCGAGCCGGTCACCGTCTTTACCTTATTTGCTCCACTCAGGATTTGATAGGCTGTGAGGAAATTATGCCTATGCTCTTGACTGGTCAGTAATGCATTGAAACATTGGGTTCCTTGCCTGCTGTGACTGCTTAATTCCTGCTGCTTGGGCTGAAGTGCCAAGCCGTGCCCAGGAGGGGGTGGGGCCACAACCTACTGACGCGCTTAAAGGCACCAGCATCTTCTGCAGCACAGGTGTTTAGTGAAGTGGTTCCCTGCCCGCTGTGACTGCTTCATTCCTGCCACTTGGGCTGGGGTGGGACTCCATCCCCCATCCATACTGCACCCACAAGGGGGCAGGGCCACAACCTACTGACGTGTTCATAGGCGCCAGCATCTCCCGCAGTGTGGGTGTTTAGTGAAGCGGTTACCTGCCCGCTGTGACTGCTTCATTCCTGCCACTTGGGCTGGGATGGGACTCTGTCCCCCAGCCATACGTTGCCCAAAAGGGGGCAGGACCACAACCTACCGACACACTGAAAGGTGCCAGCATCTCCCTGCAGCATGGGTGATTAGTGAAGCGGTTTGCTGCCCGCTGTGAATGCTTCATTCCTGCTGCTTGGGCGAGACTCCGTCCCTCAGCCATACCATGTCCAGGCGGAGGTGGGGCCACAACCTATAGACGCACTCAAAGGCGCCAGCATCTCCCCACTGTGTGGGATGTGCTGGGCAATGGCTGGGCCAAGGGCCGGCCCGTCTGTGCCTATCAGAGCCCGGAAGAGGCTGGGCCGGGCCACATCCCTTTTATCTATTGCTCGATAAGGTACTGTGACTTTTTGTTTTCATTTTTGTATTGTACCTATTTGAGTAGTCTCATGGGGAAATGGAAGCCCGCCAAGGATGTCTCCAAATTCACCCCTACTGTTACCATTGATGGTTTCTTTCAAAGAGCTGTTAGTGTAATTTGAAGAAATTGAAGAAATTTGAAGAAAGTTAATTTGGAGAGCGATGTTTGTCTCTGCATTCACCCTCGCCACCACTGTTCCCAGCACCTGGCCAAATTTTGAATTTAGCAACTCCACCATCTGCAGGAAACAGCACTAGAATGGTTAGTCTGAGTTCGGCTGATGTGAAACCAACCTTCCAGCATCCTCTTCTAGTGTGGTGCCTACGGAGTTGGCTGGATCTTCTCGGCCTCGGCTGCAGTACTACAGTAAGCCAAAAGGTGATTCAGCTAGAGGGCCGATGGTGAAAAGGAAGAGGGCCAAGCCTCCCTACTAGGTTAAATAAACAACGTGCGGTAGACTCAATTGACGCAGGGACCTCTGGACATTGGGTTCAAGGACCTACTTTGGAGTCTGTCAGGGACATATGCAAAAATGTAATTGAAGTTGTAGTGAGTAAACTGGAACCTATCCACAGCCGTCTTGCATCTATAGAGGCTGAGTTATATAGGATCAATGTCCCCCCACCCTGGAAAAAAATGCGAACTGCCAACCCTAACCCCAGGTCCAGTATCTCACCCCTCTAAGATCATCCCAGCATCTTCGAGGGTAAAGCCTGAGCCGATTCCTCCATTGTCCAATTACAAACATACACTTTGTGAACTCTGATGCTACTAATGTGCAAGCCGGTATTTTAAACTCTGATTCTGGTAAATATTCTCAGGTGAGGGATCCCCCTATGGGGGTCAGGCCAAACGAAACATTTGCATCTCCCACCCGAATGTACACCATATGCTATTATTCTTGAAGGTGTTCCACCATTGGATTCAGGAAGACTGGGATAGTTTATAATTCAAGGCAGCACATTTGGTGAAGGAAGAATTCTAACTGGCCAACTGATCTAGCAGATTACATTATAATGGTACGTAGAGTGAGTTGGCTTTGTGCCTCTTATAAAAACACACAAGGAGATTGCATTGTGGTTAATTTAAGAGATCCTGGTCTGGTGACATCTCACCCTGCAATGGTTGAACCCAGTATTGCACAGCGGGAATAGGATTCTAGCACTTCCATTGGGGGGGGTTTTCTATCACCCATGCAACTCCTGAGTGGCTAATTCACTCAGACATGGGGCTGGTTTTCCTGTCCCATTGTCTTTACCACCTCCTTTGCACACTTACAACTGCTTTTCCTCTCTCTCCGGACTGACAAATAATGATTGACTGCCACTTGTGACTGTAAATGGTGACATTGATTCTGAAAGGTTAAAGTCTTGAGTGGTGGGTGCGCTAACTGTTGCATGTGATGACATGAAACTTATTGAGGAGCAAGCACAGCCAAGTAAACCACCACAGATAACTGCCATGTGCAAGGGATTTTCAATGATCTCCTGGAGCTTTGTTAGGATTTTCTCGAAACTTGTTGACTCCGAAAGGCCCACGTGTATAGGGGACTATGATGTCTATCAATTCCGGGAGACATGGGCAGTAGAGAATGTATTTGTTAATGGCTATGTTTCTTACCATGTGGCGGTGAGGCCATCAGAAAAATCTGGGTGGGCGATAGGGGGGTTGCTGATTCTGATAAAAAAGTCTGTTGCATGCCTGCACACGGCAATGGTAATAGATTCTCCCGACCTAATGGGGGGTATAGCTTAAATTCCCCTCTGGGTTGAATGTGGCAATATTTAATCTTTATGCTAGATCATTACCTACCTATAATGATTTGCCCGTTCTGGCTATGCTTTATGAAGCAAACACAAGGAGATGATGGACGGATCACTGAAACTTTTCAGACACTTACTCCCAGCCACAGATCTGGGTTAAATCCATCATGGTTCTTTATCTCACTTTTCCACCGCAGTTCAGACCCAGCCATATGCAAATCAGTCTTGGCCCTGTCCCTCATGGGAGCAGTCCAGCTGGAACTGCCAAGCCAGGTCTTCCCTGGACTGGAAAAAAGCATCCTGGGACCAATTTCGGGGTAACACCCCTCATCAGCCAGGCTAGCTTGAATCCAGTGGCAAAGTGAGCAAGGGACCCACATCTGGGCATACCCTGACAAATTAGGGTTAACAAAGCAAACACAAGGTGATGATGGACGGAGCGCTGAAACTTTTCAGACACTCATTCCCAGTCACAGATCTGGGTTGAATCCATCATCGTTCTTTAGCTCACTTCACCACTCCAGTTCAGACCCAGCCATATGCAAATCAGTCTTGACCCTGTTCCTCATGGGAACAGTCCAGCCCGAACTGCCAAGCCAGGTCTTCCCTGGACCGGAAAAAAACATCTTGGGACCAGTTTCGGGTTAACACCCCTAATCAGCCAGGCTAGGTTGAATCCAGTGGCAAAGTGAGCAAGGGACCCACATCTGGGCATACCCTGCCAACTTAGGGCAAACAATGCTTTACGAACTCCTGGAAAGGTATCAGCCGGTAGCTAAAATAGTGGTTGTAATAGATTTTAAAGTGTCTTTTGAGCCTTCTTCAGCCATTAATATGTTACTAGAGCATGAAGATGAGCTATGGGAGATACCATGTGGAATAGGACACGTTACAACGCAAACATTTACAACGCATATCTTTACAACGCGTTTTTTACATCGCAACATCCATTACAACGCACGCCATCGCAACGCATTTTTAGAAACTACATTTACAACGCATACCATTACAACGCACACCATTACAACGCATAATACTTTTAGGGCAACAGTAGGGTAAGTTTTGGATAGTGTAGGGGTAAAATTTACTATTCCCACTCCAGTGAGTGCAACAGTAGGGTAAGTGTTGGATAGTGTAGGGGTAAAAATTACTATTCCCACTCCAGTGAGTGCAACAGTAGGGTAAGTGTTGGATAGTTTAGGGGTAAAAATTACTATTCCCACTCCAGTGAGTGCAACAGTAGGGTAAGTTTTGGATAGTGTAGGGTTAAAAATTACTATTCCCCATTACTTACCTTATGTTGCGTTGTAATGGCATGCGTTGTAGTGACATCCGTTGTATTGGCATGCGTTAGTGACATGCGTTGTAATGGCTGCGTTGTAATGGCATGCGATGAAAAGGCTGTTGCGTTGTAATGACTAGGTTGTAAATGTAGTGCGTTGTAATGACTGTGTTATAATGGTTGTTTCCCACCATGTGTATCCGGTAAACTCTTGCAACATTTTTCTACTACAGCACTTCAACTTGCTTCTGTAGCGGTGGGGCAGGGCCTTAGAGCATTAAATAGGTGAACATTTTCCAATATGAACTGATCGCGTACATTTAAAAGGGGCTCCTGCTCAAGTGTAATTGATTATGTTCTTTTTGATGTAAATCTCTGGGCACTTCTTGAGGATGTTATGGTTATTAAATGCACTGATAGTGATCACAATCCATTGATCACATCCTTAACAGGGGATGCCCATAAAAGACATTTTACCACTTATTCAAATTCGATCCTGGAGTCCGTTATAGCCAATAATTTTAGGAAGGTGCCCTGGCCGCGAGTAATGTCGATCCCAGGGCTGGAAGCTCAAATCTATCAGTGGTTTCTGTTTTATTTGATTATGAAGGATCACCTGCCACTTTATCTCCAATTTTGGACATTCATGTGCACCTTTTTAATAAGCTGCGGAACATCTTCTACAAGGAAACTGTCCATTTACATCCACCCCGCCAGAGGGACCCTAAATGGTTTAATACTGAGTGTAAGCCAACTAAAGTAAAATTGAGAGAGGCTGTTAAGAGGTGTAGATGTGTCGATATAAGAGAAGCGTGATTTCAGCATAAGACAGACTTAGCTAAAGAGAAGTGGAACTGGGAGAAAAATAACAGGCAGGATCGGTTGCACGCCATTAAAACTAGACAACAAATCTTTTGGTATATAATCACACAAGGGAACCTTGACAATGAACACTTTTATCATTATCATATTGAGCCTGAAAGGTGGGTAGAACATTTTACTGTGTTGTATACCCTTGAAAGTTCAGATACTCTGACATTATGTGTGGGAATGGGTGGCTCTAACGAATTTGTCTCTGACCTTGCCCATTGGGTGACCATAGGGTTACCATTTTTCAGTTTAGATGACACTCTATCTGCAATTATTAGACTTAAGTCAGCAAAAAGCCCTCGGTCCCGATTGAATACATGGCGACTTATATAAATCTGAACCGGAGCTTTAGGAAACCTATATCAACCTCTTATCTAATGCAATAGCTGTGGGGGGAGAAATACCTGACACATGGAGGGGGCAGAAATAATACCTGTGTTCAAGAAGGGGGAAGCCAGTAACCCAGCTAATTATAGACCTATAAGCCTAATGGATATTTTGCAGAAAGTCTTCTCAAGACAGGTCTTAGACAAACTGCAAAATTGGATTGACAATTGTCCACACTCCAAGCTGGTTTCCGAGCTAAAACAAGTACCTCGGATCAAGTGTTCGGGTTCGCAATCCTATATTGGAAAAATGTGGTGCTTTGTAAACAAAGATTCAATCAATCAATCAATCAATCAGGAGTTTTTTTCCAATTCAAGAATGTCCGTATGTTGGCCAACAAAGTAGACAATTCATCAATGGGCAAGCTTTTGAGGCTTTATTGACTGATGTACCGGATGGTCAAATTGGTTTTCTTTTTAAGTACGGAGACCCAAATTTTTTTTAAACAGTGCGGCTTAAGATTTTAAAGTCCGCCCTGAAAACATGGATGTACGTCCGAAAACAATTGAGAATTCCTTATTTTTCAACATGGGCACCAATCTGGGACTCTCCTGGTACACCTGAGTGTTTGAGGGATCAACTGAGTCAACCCCTTATAAGAGGTGGTATTTTTCGCTGGGCAGACCTTAAGGTTGGTAATAACTTTTGATGAGCTGGGAAGCATTGAGTGATTGTACCAACGGCTTGCTGACTAGGTTTAAATATTATCAACTCAGTGCCTGGTGGGTAAGGCAAGACTGGGCAGAGAGGGAAGATGATAACTCTGATCAAGTAATGAGAACCGGACAATGGCGAAAGGAAACATCATTTTGGTATTGGGTTTTGTGGAGGCGGACGGAAATATCGAAACCGAAGTTCATAAATTGTGGGGTGAAGAGCTGAATAATCGAGACTTGATGCAAATGTGGGGCAATTCATATGTCACACTGCGTAAAGTAGTAAAGTCCGCACCACTAAAACGAAATCATTTGTTTAGTTCTCATCGGGTATATTGGTCTCCTGAAAAACTATCGAAGGTTACTGGCAAGGTATATACATGTCCCAGGTGTGCGCAGACGGAGGCGGACGATATACATTTGTTTATGTCATGTTCAAAAGTTGTTTCTTTTTGGAACGCGATTAATGCTTTCTTGGATGAAATTATCGGAATACAACTAAAAATAACAATTAGTTTAATCTTTTTGGATCTAGTTTGGATCAAGAAATGCAAATTTCTGCAGTAGAATCCAATTTTTTATTTTATGCTGTCTTGTTAGCAAGACGGGAAATTTGTAAAACTATGGAAATCTGGGAATTCTCCGATTTTTTCTGAATATTTGAAGAGTGTTATTTATGTTAGTGAATCAGATATGGCGTGCGATCAAAAAAGCAGAGAGAGAGTGTGGGCTCCGTTGGTAAAGTGGAGAGAAAAAGAAATGTGAGTCCGATGATTATGCCATCTACTCTGTTGGTCATATTATCTCCTTATTTCCAGGGTTGGTCTAGTGAGTGCGGAGATGGAATTGGAAACAGCAGTATACTTGTGAGTGATGGCGCAATGGTCTAGTTCTATGGTCTTGGTCCGGTCCTCAAAACAAGACATAGAAAGACGAGAGTATCAACCCATCAAGTTATTTGGCAAAATGAGGACACAAAAAAAAATCAAAAAAATCAAAAAAATCAGGGAGTTTTAAGCACGCTACTCACCCGTGAGGGTCTCAAGGCACTGGGGGGGCAGCTCCGGTCAGTTGAAGAGCCAGGTCTTGAGGGTCTTCCTGTAGATGTACAGGGTGGGGGCGCGTCTGATGTTTATCAGGAGCTCGTTCCAGGTCTTGGCCGCAATGTAGGAGAAGGTTCTTCCAACTGTTCTTGCTCTGCAGATGCGGGGGGTTTGGCGAGGACAAGGTCAGCGGATCAGAGGTTCCTCTTGGGTACGTGGAAGGAGATTCTATCGTTGAGCTTTTGGGGTCCGGTGTTGTGGAGGCATTTGTAGGCATGGGTGAGTATCTTGAAAGTTACTCTCTTCTCGACGGGGAGCCAGTGGACGTTACGCAGGTGTTGGGAGATGTGTTCCTGTCGAGGGATGCCGAGGACGAGTCTGGCTGTGGTGTTCTGTATGGTCTGGAGTTTGCGGAGCAGAGACTTGTTGATCCCGGCATAGAGGGCGTTTCCGTAGTCCAGTCTGCTGGTTGTGAGTGTGTGGGTGACAGTCTTTCTTGATTCGGGGGGATCCATTTGAAGGTCTTTCGGAGGATACGGAGGGTGTTGAAGCAGGTGGAGGCGACGGCATTGAGCTGTCAGATAATGGAGAGGGATGAGTCGAGTACGATGCGGAGGTTTCGGGCGTGGCCCGTGGGGGTGGGGGGCTGCCGAGGGCGGTGGGCCACCAGGTGTTGTCCCATGCAAAGGGGAGGGTCTGAGGACACGGACCTCTGTCTTCTCTAAGTTGAGCTTCAGGCAGCTGCTGCTCATCCAGGATGCAACGTCCTTCATTCCTTCCAGGAAGTTGAATCTGGTGGTGAGGGGGTCCTTGGTGAGGGAGAGGATGAACTGGGTGTTGTCGGCGTAGGATACTATGCTGATCACTGTTCCCAATAAGCTGCGCGCATGCGCGCCCGCGCACCTCTGTTGCCATGAGCGCGCAGTGCCGTGTGTGGAGCGGGCACACACAGCACATGATCCCGCAAGACCATTCGCGCTGCTGCTTTTAATAAAGCGAGCGGCGCAAAAAACGGGTATTTCCTGGGCGGAATAGACTAATTTGAAAAGACAACGAGGGAGCGGCAGGTAAGTCTTGCGGCAGCCTGGGGGATTATGGAGGGCACTTGCTTTATTCTTTTGTACCTAGAGCGCGCTGCAGGGGCATATTGTGTGCTTTTGTTTAAGTATTCATGTTAATTGCAGCGCCAGTCACGAGATGCGATTAACATGAATACGTTAAACAAAAGCTCACAATCTGCCCACAGCAGAGCTTTTGTAACAAAAGAAATTTCAAGTCTACAAACACAGCGGTAAAGCTCACGCAGTGTTTGTAGACTTGCTGAATTTCTCCTCTTAACAGAGCTATATGTGGGTGATAGTGTGACTTTGTTAAAGCTGTTCTTGTTAATTGCAGCTCCTGACGGGCGCTGCGATTAACCTGAAAACTTTAGCTAAGTCACACAATCACCCCGCTGCCCAGAGGTTATCAGTTTCTTGCGTAGAGCAAATATATGCACTTGGTTCCTCTGGGCAATGAGGCATCTCCCAAGGGAATCCCTTCTTTGACCCAGATACAAACGTCTGATCCATAGCTACTGTTTGAAAAAGCGCTTTCTTTTGCTTGCTGGGTAAAGATTAATGAGCCGATCCTTTGCTATCCATCTGGTAGTGAGCAGACTTAACAGGAACCAACTTTAATGCTTAACATTAACGTGTTGTTATAATAATTTTATCTCGTTTAGCTTCTCTTTTGAATTAATATTTTAGTTATTTTGTATGGCGTCGGGTGTTGCTTTTTGGCTTTTCAGAACATGTTACGGACGACGACTGGCGCAGTAAATGTGGATAATTTGCTTCCTGTAACATTTGGGGGCGGTAAAGTAGCTGTGAGGTACATAATTTTGGACAAGACAATGTAGAAGGTTCTAGCTAGAATGCCCTGTAGCAAAGCAGAGAGTGAGGACCATCTGCCCTCCCTCCAGAAAGTGGTAGTTAGTCAAACCTCTCTAGGGGATGGGACCACTTGCTGCTGTTACACCTTCTGTTCTTACTGTAGTTACTGTTTATAGTCCAGTTATCGAAGCAGATGGTTTTTCAAGAGTTTGAGAGATTGTTTTTTTTGGGCTGTCAAGACTTAAGAGGTTGGATTGACTTAGGCTACCTATTCTGCTTTTCGTTGGGCCCTTCCTACTTCCCAGCGCGTTGCAAATGGCTGCATTGCTGGTGTGATCCAACGAATACTCAACTAAAGACCCATTCACTTACAAGTATTGTAGGTACGGCTAGACAGCACAGCTTTCTACATACCTATTGTAACCAGTTCTGTAAAATATTCATAGGGTCCTTTGGCTCCGCTCAGAAGAGTATTTCTCTCAGCTCATGCCATTTGACATTTGACTGTTTGGTGCGTTGTTCCGCCTCCTGAGGATTGCTTGTATGTCTTGCTTCCTTAGATCATGCTATGTAATGCAACCTTTATCTCTCACTGTTGTGCCTAATTATTATGTTTTTGCTTATATCTTTTTTGCTTCCTTAGATCATGCTATGTAATGCAACCTTTATCTCCTGTGTATATGTAAAGCGCTCTGATACCCACGGGTCAAGCTAGCGCTATATAAAACTTTTAAAATAAATAAATAAATAAAAATTAAGAAAAGATATGCAGCAACTCTACAAACACGGCGTGTGAAGCACACCCCTGTTTGTAGACTTGCTGAATTTCTCCTCTTAACAGAGGTGGGCTGCGGGGTGATAGTGTGACTTTGTTAAAGTTTTCTTGTTAATTGCAGCTCCTGACGGGCGCTGCAATTAACCTGAAAACTTTATCTAAGTCACACAATCACTCATGCCCAGCTCTATTAAGAAAAGATATGCAGCAACTCTACAAACACAGCGTGTGAAGCACACCCCTGTTTGTAGACTTGCTGAATTTCTCCTCTTAACAGAGTTGGGCTGCGGGGTGATAGTGTGACTTTGTTAAAGTTTTCTTGTTAATTGCAGCTCCTGACGAGCGCTGTGATTAACCTGAAAACTTTAGCTAAGTCACACAATCACCTCGCTGCTCAGCTCTATTAAGAAAAGATATGTAGCAACTCTACAAACATGGCGTGTAAAGCACACCCCTGTTTGTAGACTTGCTGAATTTCTCTTCTTAATAGAGCGCAGCTTGGGGGTGATTGTGTGACTTATTAAACTTTTCAGTGCTGGGCATTGTATGCCACTTGACTTGTATTTTGCTGTTTCTGTCATTGCATCCAGATTTATGATACAACAAGTAACATCATACCTACAACAAGTTGGACTATTGGCTTTGTCAGTGGTTGTTAGTTGCATAAGATAAATAAGCAGCAACTATGGCTTGTATATAATATTGAAAAAGCTTCCACTTAAATCCCTGGTGACACCACAGCATTGTTGCTGCCCCTAAGTTTCAAAAAGAGAAGGGAAATCCAGAGAGAAAAAGACTCTCTTTGAAGGATTTCCCTTCCCCTACAACGCTCACCTGGCATGACGTCATGCCGTAACTTCTCCACTAGTGAGAAGTGAGCAGTGTGAGCACGCACACTGCTGTCACTGCAGTCCGGAAAAAACGGACCGTCTGTGCCAGGGCACAAAACAGAGCCCGATAGAGACCCGTTTAAAAACTGCAGGTGCTCAGCACCGGTGAGACCCGGCCCACTTAGAGCCCTGAACCTAGTGTCCATCATAAGTCACCCACTGTCAGCTAGGAACATCACACAATCAGAATGTGAGGAAGGGCACTTTAGGTGCTGATTAACAAAGAGTCTAAATCTGCTCAGTTAGCACATGAGACCTGGCACTACATGTGAGATTTGGAGACTACCAGGAGGAAATGTCACGAATAAGGGAGCTTTCTCGGTGGAAGCCAAAAGCTGCGGGAAGCGTTGGGTCTTCCATGCAGGGGGGTCACTCTGGATAGACTCCGTGCCAGTGCAAGACTAGTCCATTCATAGCACCCGCAGCCTGGAGATCGTGCCTGCAGGAAGTGGTTTGGAGAGTGTTGTAGGAAATGAGCAAGTGTTAGTGAAGAGAATACTCCCGACAGTTGGATCAGTCATTTATACACTTGCAGCTGCCATCTGCTCAGACCTGCATCTTGGCAAGATTCAAAATCTTGGCAAGGCCTAACCAGCCTTCCACCCTTCTTAGTTCGTTCAAGTGAGCACGGTTACATAGAGCGAGCGTCTAGAAATGACAAGATGGCGAAAAAGTCTCCTTTAGAACCCCAACGTCGAAATGCAGAGATGCTACTTCTGAAGCCTTGCCATATCACACTCGCTGTCTTCTCTGACATATCTTTTGTCCTTTTTTCCTCCACTCCTCAGCTGCTCTCGCCGTTTCCTTCTCTTCTTTTTCCTCTTCCTCATATCTGTCCCAATCCACATTTACCCACTTTCCCCTTCTCCCCCATCCCATTCTTGTCTCCATTTCCCTCTTGCTGCCTGTTCTTTGCTTTCTCTCTTACCGGTTTTCCATTCTCCGTTCTCCCTCCCAGTTCTCCAGACCCTCTGGCTGCCTTTCTCGTTCCGTCCCTCTCTTACCAATTTCTCCATTACCCCCTTCTCCATTTCTCATCTTTGCGCCATAACTTTTTTTCTCCTTTGTTCCTCTCTCCCCCTTTCTCCGCCACTAAATCCTATTTCTCACTAGTATCCTCTCATTTTCCTTCTGGCTGCTATGCTACAATTTTGAAAACACATATTACTATCCCTGAATATTAGATGGAAGCACATTTAGAATTTGGACCAGTGTGCCTCTGCAGTGTCGGTGACCTGGCCAAAAAGGACATGAAAAAGCTGAAATTGGATCATAAATCAAAAGCTGTTCTGATCAGGGGCCCCAGAAATAAGTTTGGCCCAGGGCCCTCAAAATCCTTAAGATATCCCTGTGCTCTTGTTAAAGTTTCTTGTTAATCGCAGCACCCATCATGAGCTGCAATTAACACGAAAACCTTAACAAATGCACACAATCACCCCGCAGCCCAGCCCTATTAAGAAAAGAAATGCAGCAACATAGCTGCCAAGGTTTCAAATTGCAATGTGGGACGTTTTCATAATTTCACTGTGATTATTAGTGCCAATTGAACAGGGCAGGCTTTAGTGCTGGTGGCGCCTGGTGTGACAATGTTTGTTGGCACCCCAATGACCACCTCCGCCATGGATACTCTCATTACCAACCTTAAACAGTGCCCCTCAAGTCTCCATAACCCCTCTCTCTTTCATATTTATTTTGTTATTAGCGGCACTCATACCAGTGAAAGGTGTTAAGCACTTTACATTGCATACACATTACACAGAGACACTGAATCATAGTGTGTAAATCAATGTATAGGAAATGTTACATCAGACAGAGGAATACAATTTCTCTTCTTAACAGAGCTGGGCTGCGGGGTGATTGGTTTTTCAAGCAAAAGTTTGGAGTGATATTTGGCGCTGCACACACGCGAGGTCTGGTTCCTGGCGCACATAGCCATGGCTGCAGCGCACAGAGACCCTACACTGCCGCACACAGAGGAAAGAAATTAGAGGGAACATTGATGCTGAGTCCATGCTGTCTGATGATGGCAGCGAGGGGGGCCATGTATATGTTGAAGAGCGTGGGGCTGAGCCATGATCCTTGGGGTACTCCGCAGTTGATCTTTGTGGGTTCGGAGAGGAAGGGTGGAAGTCTGATTCTTTGGGTTCTGCCAGTGAGGAGGGAGCAGAGCCAGTCGAGGGCGGTTCCCTGTATGCCGGCGTTGTGGAGTCTGGCGGTGAGTGTGCAGTGGGAGACAGTGTTGGAGGCTGCATAGAGGTCGAGAAGGATCAGGGCTGCGGTGTGTCCTTGGTCGAGGAGGGTGCGGATGTCATCTGTGGCGGCGGGTAGAGTGGTCTCAGTGCTGTGGTTGCTGCAGGATCCGGATTGGGAGGGGTCAAGGATGGAGTTTTCTTCGATGAATTTCGTTAGTTGGACGTTGACGGTCTTCTCAGTGACTTTGGCCACGAAGGGGAGGAGGGAGATGGGTCGGTAGTTCTTGAGGTCCGTGGGATCTGCTGAGGGCTTCTTGAGTAGGGGTCTGACTTCTGCACATTTCCAGTCGGCGGGAAAGATGCCGGTTTTGAAGGTGACGTTGATGGTGTATCGTAGTTCTGGTGCAATGGCGGCGGCAGTTCCATGGAAGAAGCGCGGGGGCAGGGGGCCATGGGGGCTCCTGAGTGGATGCCTTTCATGGTCTATGTGGTGTCTTCGATGGTGACTGGGGTCCAGGAGGAGATGGTGGGCTGGCTGGCATTGCTGGAGGAGGGAGTGGTTTTGGAGTCAGGTGTTGGTATATAATCACACATGGGAACCTTGACAATGAACACTTTTATCATTATCATATTGAGCCTGAAAGTTGTATAGAACATTTTACTGTATTGTATACCCTTGAAAGTTCAGATACTCTGACATTATGTGTGGGAATGGGTGGCTCTAACAAATTTGTCTCTGACCTTGCCCATTGGGTGACCATAGGGTTACCATTTTTCAGTTTAGGTGACACTCTATCTGCAATTATTAGACTTAAGTCAGCAAAAGCCCTCGGTCCCGATTGAATACATGGCGACTTATATAAATCTGAACCGGAGCTTTGGGAAACCTATATCAACCTCTTTATCTAATGCAATAGCTGTGGGGGAGAAATACCTGACACATGGAGGGGGCAGAAATAATACCTGTGTTCAAGAAGAGGGAAGCCAGTAACCCAGCTAATTATAGGCCTATAAGCCTAATGGATATTTTGCAGAAAGTCTTCTCAAGACAGGTCTTAGACAAACTGCAAAATTGGATTGACAATTGTCCACACTCCAAGCTGGTTTCTGAGCTAAAACAAGTACCTCGGATGTGTGGTCGTTGAAGTTGTCGTAGAGGCCCTTGATTTTCAGATGGAAGTAGGAGCCAAGCTTGTTGCAGAGGTCCTGGGAAGGGGTGATGTTTGTTATTTCGCTGGGGGTTTGGTGAATTCCTGGATGATGCTGAAGAGTTCCTTTGAGTTGCTGGAGTTGGTGAGGATCTTGTTCTGGATGAATGTCCGTTAGGTGGATCTGATGCGTTCGTGGTATTCTGTCATGGCGTTCTTGTAGGCGGTGCGGTCTTCCGAGGATTTGCTGTTTCTCCAGTTCTTCTCAAGACATCTGCAGGTGCATCTGGATTCTTGGAGGTCGGGGGTGAACCAGGTGGCCTTTCATTATTGTGGCTTTCATTTATCAGAGGGCTGCTTTTGACTTGGTGCCCTGTGAGAACCTTTAGAGGATGCTTGTAAAAATGAGTATCTATGGCAGTTTGGTTAGTCTTGTCTCAAGCTTTATGATAAGAATTATGCCCAGGTCCGTTGGGGGAGAGGAGACAAACTGCCCGTATTCCTATTTCACATGAGGTTCATCAAGGGTGTGTTCTCGCCCCTACTTTCTTTGCACTGTTTATTAATGATGTGTTTAAGGCATTGATGGCGTGCACGAATGATTCCCCATGCGTTAAATGGAGGAACAAATTCCCATTCTCCTATTGGCTGACAACTCGCTACTAATTTTTAAAAAAACCCTTTGGGTTACAGAATTTTATTGATAAGTTCCTTGAATTTTGTGTGGCAAGGGGCCTGGAATTAAACACTACAAAAACGAAGTATATGGTTTTGGCAAAAATCTACTAGAAGCAGTGTAGTAAAGGTAGCCAACGAGCCCCTTGAAAGAGTTTTCTGTTTTGACTATTTAGGGGTTAAACTGTCGGACAAGTTTAAATGGGAACCACAAGCTACTAAAAGTTCCCTTTTAATAGCCCATACAGCTAGCGTCATACTCCGATTACAAAGGAGAACTTCTTCCCATTTAATTTCACCTTCCCTTGATGCGTATCGGGCCAAGGCTCAAAGTGCAGCACTGTTTGGAGCTGAAATATGGGGGTACACCGATAAAAATCTGAGAATAATTTTGTAAGATCGTTGGTCTTGGTTCCGACCAGTACTCTCCTCCTCCCACTATATTATGATCTAGGAGCCAGGAGTATCTCTGATATGGCGCAGCTAAAGCCACTAATATACTGGACCCACATCTTGCCAACTCCTGAGTTATTGGTATATAGGTAAGGTTACAGGAGCTGATGAAAACGGATGGAGCCCTGAAGGTCCAGTGGTTGCGTTTCATCTACAAATGGTTTAACAAGCTAGGCTTATCCAATTTGTTGGAGAATCCTGAGAATATTGGTAAGCCAGTGACTGTCCTCGTGAAGTTGACTTAGTAGGCTTTTGTGTACGACCAGCAGGGTATTCGGGGGACACATGGACAGCTGACGGAGCAGTTTCTTGCTTTTAAACCGAGCCCTCATTTTGAAATATACTTGGATGCCAAAACACCACCTCTTGCCAAAAGCCTATATGTAAAGTTCCACCTAGGTTGTCTACCTCTGAAGGCATTCAGTAGTAAATGGGGCAAGACCAAGCTTCCAGTATGTGCCCTGCTTGTAACCTGGTTCCTGAAACAAAGGAACATATTTTGTTCTTCTGTTCGGGGTACCCTGGCTCACAACGGAGGTGGAAATGTTTGAATCAGGGGATTTTTAGCTTTTTGGCTGCCCTACGAATTTTAAAAACTGATATCTCTGGCCCTGTTGTCTTTTCAATTAGCCATTTTTTACTAAATGTTTGGTACAAACGAGCAAAGCTTCTGGCCTGATGCTAGTTTTTTTGGTGGTACTTCAAATTATGCTAAATTATATTGATTAAAATGCTTCCATGAGTTATGAAGATCAGGCACAGGTTGTGATAAACTTCTTTCTAGATATGCTAGTATCCACTAAACTGTATGGTTTTATATTGATTTTATTTGATTGGTACTTTACATATATCTTTAACATTAAATAATGAAACAAGCACTATTTGCTGTTATGCTTTGGGTGAGCTCTTGGTCTATGTTGATTCTCAATCCACGTGCACTCTATCAATGCTGTATTACAACTCAATTAGCCTCTCTTTTATTTTTATGTCACACTTTATTTTGATTGGCTGTTTTATTCTTCTTCTCTTTCCTGATGTTTACAATATCATGTAATTATCCACAGCAAAGTTTTGTATTAAGGTTAATACTGGAAACGCAGATTTTTATGATTGTGTGTTTTTAAATTTGTATAGATAATTTAAATTTATTCTCTGTTTTTATGTGTTCTTTGATGGACGTAAACCGAATAAAGTAATTTCTGATTGATTGATTAGAAGAAATGAATTGCCATTGCTAAAGCTAATTTTTATGCTGAGAGGCTACTGAAAGCACATAATGCCTGTAAAGAACTATTTGGGGTTTTGAACTCCTTAGCAGGGCCTTCCTGCCTTTGTCAATATGTTGCCAACATACAGCAAAGTCCAAACCTGTATCAATTATGATAGAACTTCATGATTAAAACAATACCAAAAATATATCATACGGCCCCACAGGTCACAAAAAGAGAGAGAATTTGACCAAACTAATCATTTTCATATCAAATTTATGAATCAAAATATATTTCAAAGTAACACACTTATACATTTAAACCCTGAAGTGGATGCCCAGTGTCAAGTGAACACACAGGCCCTGATGCACAAATCGACTCTCGTGGGAGAGAGAATTCTCACTGCGGAGATTCTGCCCCAAGTGCGGAGACTCCCCCACGACTGCTGGGCCTCCAACATGAGTGCAGAGGCTCTTTGAAAATCAGGCCCACAGTGCTCATGAATGCAAATGGCACAAAAAACAGTGATCACAATAAAACCAAGAGGCAGCTGAAAGAACAGAACAGTATGTGCAGATTCAAAGATATTTCTGAGTTTCAAAGTCCAAAAGGAACAAAGGGATCTCTGCACATAAAGTCTAATCAATGAGAGTTTCTCTCAGCCGAGCAATTGCCGACAAGATAGCAACCCAGGCTCCCCAGTCGTCATGCACCTACTGTTGTATCTTCTTCCCACCGGAAGTCCTCATCTCCGCATACCCTGTTTATTCCTGACACACCCTAAAAATCTTTGGGGCATATTAGCAAGACCGGCGATAAAATTATCGCTGTTTTAGCGGCAGGAAACTGCCGCTAAAACGGCGATAATGGGCTTGCTAATATGCGTTATAGAATTCCAATAGAAGCCCAGGTTAGATGTGCAGGACATCTAACCTGGGCTTCTATTGGAATTTATAACGCATATTAGCAAGCCCATTATCGTTCGCTTTAGCGGCAGTTTCCTGTCGCTAAAACGGCGATAATTTTATCGCCGGTCTTGCTAATATGCCCCCTTGTTTTTCCACCCAATTTCTCCCCTTATTTCATACTGTACTCTGAAGCACGTCTTTCCCTTCACTTACTGCATTTACGGCTTCTAGGTGGATACCATTAAAAATCACCAATTGACATCTGCAATATTAAAGTCATCAACCTACCCCTTCCACTTCTAGCTCCCGTTATTAGCAAATACATGAATGCTTGCTTAATCTCTGGTCATATCAGCAAAAACGCAAACATGCAATCATCAAACCCCATCTCACATGGCAGACTAATTTCAGACCCTTGATTGCACTGAAAAATCTATGGATACAGCAGTAATTGTATGGCAGTCCCCCCCATTGCCATCCTAAGATTTGCTGAATGATGCCCAGTCTGGCTTTCACCCTCATCGTTGTTTGGGAACCATATCATCAAACACAAGAAAAGGCCTGCTTACTGCATGGGACATAATCACATACCTTGATCTTAATTGATCTATTTTAAGTTTTCATCAACATAGACCACAAAATTCTGCTCAAAAGATTGGTGTCATATGTTTGAGTAGTAGGCAATAATCTTAAATAGTTCACTTCCTTCCTCAACAATCGAGTGAAACTTGGTGCCACATTGTCAACCACAACTGCCCCCTTCACTGTTTGTTTGGTGCCACTGGTGTACCTATCGGATATCCATGATTTTGGATGCTGGACAATCGAGCAAGAAAAAATACAACCATCCTGGACTCATTTTGCGCATCGTCCCATTAAACCTTATGCTGCTTCTATAGGACATTTAAACATGCAATCTCCCATTCATAATGTCTGTCCTCATGAAGGACTTGACAGGTGCTGCATTGAAACCGCAATTGCATCAGGCCAGTTGTGGAGTGCTAGTGAAATTCAAAGGCAGATAGGCTATCTTTGTGGCATACATTGCTGATTTTTCAAATCATAGAGACCATATATTATTCTGGTAGGTTCTCAGGAATGACTCTGGCCTTTGCATTTCAGCAGGTAGCGTGCTCGTACAGTCAAGGCTTACTCCTAAAGGTTGGTTGTGGGGTTGAACTTTAAATTCAGCTAGTACATCTATTACTCACAATAAATCATTTTCAGACAGTCTTATGTCTTTAAGACAAAACTAAGATTTTATTTCTATTAAGCATAAATGCTTAGTTATATAAACAAATATCCCACTAAGAAACATGCTGTCAGTAAATGTCTGCAAGTTCTTTTGTGTTACCTTCTGTACCATTGAGAATTACTCAGATTCAGAACCTGAATTTGACATGCACACTGTTGCATGTGTAATAGACAGGTCATGAGGATGATAGTCAGCAATGATAAAAGGAGTATCCACTTGGGGTCTACCCCTGTAACCCAACAGAGTGAAGAAGTCTGTCATTGAGGAACATCCAAAAACATCTAGACCACTTGGCAGGGGGCCTGTGATATGAGTTTCCTCCAAAGGAAAACATAGCGGGCTCCCGTGCCATTGACTTTCAACTCTATTTACTGGAATAGATCAAGCTGTATGACAGTGTCTATGTGTGGAGGCAACTGATTTGGCCACTTTCAGTATCCTACTTAAGGTGTACTTGAGGTCCAAGTTCCACTGAAGATACTAAGGTGACCATATCTATGTGTGGAGGCAACCGATTTGGCCACTTTCAGTATCCTACTTAAGGTGTACTTGAGGTCCAAGTTCCACTGAAGATACTAAGGTGACCATATCTGTGTGTGGCGGCAACCGATTTGGCCACTTTCAGTATCCTACTTAAGGTGTACTTGAGGTCCAAGTTCCCCTGAAGATACTAAGGTGACCATATTTCCTTGATCTTTTGGAAACCGGCCCAGATTTCAGTGCATTGCTCCTGACTGGCTTATGTCCCTGAAAGTATCTTGGATTTAAGAGGCAAAGGCAAGTCTGAATTTCTTTTATGGGAAATGTACCTGAAAATCATTGGACTCAACAGTTGATAGGCTCCATCCCAGAATGTCTGCCTTCTGATTCCATGTACGCTCTTTCTTGGGTCTGAGTGTAGGCATGTATATTGTTGTCTTCTTCCCCAGAAAGCCTGTCTCTGCCCCTTAGCCAATGCCGGGCTTACTAGACCATGAGAGCAGGCCAGAGGGTTGTGTATTTGCTGCCCAGGCAGGAAAGAAGGGTAAGGGTCTCATTTTGAGGTTGACAAATGCTGGATGTTGAAAATAACCATTGTTTGTTTGGTTTACCCCCAGATTTTTACCTTTATTATTTTTGCTGGTTATAGAACTCTGTGCGCTTTACTGCTGCTAACTGGTGGTAAACTGCCTGTGCTCCCCCTTTCAACAGGATAAAATTGTCAGACCCCTGATTGGCATACTTAACGTATCTACAAGTTCCATGAATATGGTACAACTGTGTACCCAGGGCCTGTAAGTTAAATGTCACCAGTGGACTTCAGCTCCCATTGTGCCATCCGCTACAGTGACAGTGTAAACAGGACTGCAGGCCTGCCATGTGTAGCCTAATTGTGCTGATTTAAACTGCAAATTTCGACTTATCAGAAGAACCCATTTTGACAGGCCTAAACCTTGCTTTTAAATATTAATAAGTTAATCCTAAATTGCCCATGAGGCAGGGTGCATGGTATTTAAAAGTAGGGCATATAAAGGTTTAATGTTACAGTGAAAAGGCTCTAAAAGTTATTTTCACTGTAGCTGGGTTGGCTGCGTCATAGGAAAGCACTGGGATACAGTATTACATTTAATATTGTTTTCACTGGATAGGAAGCAGCTACAAAGTAAATTTTTGGACTTTTTGAAATATTTATTACAGGTCTGATTCGTTGGTGAAGTCAAATTGGTAATAAACATGTTAGAAAACGTACTTTTAGAAAGTAACCTTTTCCCTTCCTAAAGCATCTAAAGGCCCAGGTGCATGAACTTCAATTATCACCTGGCAGCTGAATATAGCCCCCTTGATAAGGTGTTAACTTGCTTGCTCTCAGAGCCGAGACATAGCCTTAGGTGTGAGGAGGTGTTCTATTCCTCTGACAGGATGATCATCTAGGCTGTGACCAGGAATGTAATCAAATTCAAATAGGCTTACCCTGTTGCCAGCAGATGTAGCTACCACTTGGGCCTGCCCCCACCTTGGCCCCCCAATCAGCTAGGCACCAATTCCAGAGGGAGAGGAGCAGTCCCCAGAACTGGGTTTGAGTTACCACAGAGGACGGGTCGATCATTTTCCTGACCATATCCCTAGGGTGGGCACAGGAGCTCTATGCAGAGGAAGAAAGGTTCTGCCATCTTGGTTTTAGGTATAAAGGGGGGCTGTGGGTTTGTTATCAGTAGGGCACACAGGAAATGATGCGCAAATGGGTAGGGCAATCCCTGGGGCCTTCTACCCCTTTGGTTAGGGGGTGTCCAGGAGTTTCCTTTACCCACAGGGTGGTGCCAGGCATAAAGGTGGCACTCACAGTAAGCTCCTCAGAACTCTTTCTGGACCTGTAGAAGAACAGATGAGGTCTGGAACTGCTGTCAGTGGCTTAAGAAGACCCCTGAAGACTCGCCCTGCTCTCCCTTTTATACCCAGGACAAATAATTGGACTCAAAGGTCATAAGGCTAACCTCCTGTTCAAGCTACAGGGCACAACAAGGCACAAGACACCTTTTCTACAACTGCCCATCTGACCAGTTCCAACTGAACCTGCCCTGGGCCCTGCTGCTGGCCTCTGCTGGAGTGAGTTTTGACCCGCTAGGGCGGTCTCCAAGGCCCTAGACCCTTGGCTGACATCAGAGTGTACCAGTGGCTTAGCAAGGGGGGGTATGGGGCCTCCCCCGCTCTCACCTGCTGCCATCGCGGGAATTGCCAGCATCCCACTCCTACATGTGGCCACCGGAATTGCCAGCACACCCCCTTACATGTGGTCACCGGGCGGCAAACTCAGGGACCGCCACGGGTGGCACAACAGCTAGCTACTCCACTGGAGTGTACTCCTCCTAAAGTTTCCTGAGAATTAGAAACCTTTTGGTTTTAAAGACCTCATAGGACCGTGACGAACCACTCAAGCCAATCTGACGAAGGTGTGTTGCCGCTGGGCCAAAAATTAAGGTTTCTTTCATTCAAAGCCATTTAGCAGCAGCAAATACGATTCAGTGGGAATTCGCAGAGAATGTATCTGGCCTCATGGAGCCCTCCTCGGCATCATCCGCAGCCTTGCTGAAAAAATCTGATCTCCAAATAAGTGTCTAAGTCTGAAAGTAGAAATCTTCATTGGGCATAGGTGTGAAAAGTATCACACAACTTCAAGTAACTTGAAAATAGCTATAAGGGCACTCTTGTGGTGATTAGTTTCAGCAGGAAGCCAGTCACAGGGACCAAAAAGGTGCATTGAGGAGTTACCTTGCAGTTAAAGCAGTCTCCAGTCTAGTTCCAGGGTCTTTGGGCAAACCGTCATAGGAATCAATGCATTGGTCCTGATGCAAGGGATGCAGATTGCTGAAGATGATCAAGGATGCAGGGAATGCGGAGCCGATGTTGGGGGTCCTCCTCTTGCCACCCCTTGGTCCATGAACACAGAGTGGCGACTTTGACCTCAGGCAGCGATGTCTCACGAAGTCTGAGTGAAGTCTAGCCAAAAAACAGTTGCCACTGATCTACTGGTCTCTGGTTATAGCAAAACTAGCGGTCGCTTTTAACTGGCAATAGCTTCCATGCTGGTTGACCAATTTGCACTCTGATGACTCTCCTGGGTACAGCAGACTCAGGTGCAACTATTGAGGGTCATGACACAGTCTCCCAGGCTTCACTTAGGCTGTCAGTGGCGATTAGGCGTTCCTGGCTACCAACGTTCCAAGGCAGGCTTCTTCAGCTTTTATTACCCAGTGGCTGTAACGAGGAGTCAGCTAACTGACTCTTGGAAGCACCTGCCCTGCCTCGGGCTCAGGGGAAAATGTTCCTTGAGCGGGACAACACAGGCCCAGTCCTTTTTTTGCTAGCCCAAGGTGCAGCAGGTGCAGTCCAGTCATTGGTGCAGCTCCCCTATGCTGGGTCTAGCAGGGCAGTCCTTCTTTAGTCTTCTCTCCACTACAGATGTGATCTCAGGTCTGATTCGGATTTCTTGAGCTCAAGGGATGTGGCAGCTGGCCAATGGACTACTAGGTCCCCTCTTGCCTAGTGATGTTTCCATTGAAGTGTGGAATCTGGATAGCCCACGTTGCACCATTCTGTCTACTCCCAATATAGCAGAACCCTTCTCTTGGTGTGTGGAGCTCCCTAGCCCATCCCAGAGGTATGGCTCCTGGGGGCTACACACCTATGGAAACTAGTTTGGCAATGGCTTCTCCCGTTCTGTCCGAGTTGCCAGCCTGTCTGCTAAAACAACAAAGCAGCTCCACTCGTTTGTGACAACCATTTACACTTCAAAAGCTGTTTCCCCTTTAAAGTTTGCCTTTTTGGACTCACACCCTGTTTGGCCATCCTGCCAGGAGCAGATGACACCTCTTCCCTCTGCAGATCCTTTGTGTTCCTTCCTGATGGTTGTTCACACCTCTTCCCAGGAGGGCAGAATGCAGTCTTGAGGGCAACAGCTTGTGTGCAACCGTAAAGAGTCACTGGAAATTTTGGGCAACAAAGTGGCAACTTTTTAATGTTGCCATTAGTGCAAAGGTTACATGTCAGGGCATGTAAGTTATTAAAACACATGTCCATCTTTTTAATATAATGAACCTTGCCTTTAGGGCTCAGTAGGCCTGGCTTGGGGATGACTTATAAATATTAAAAAGGAAGGTTTGTGCGTTGCCATATAGCCATACCTTTAAATGACTAAGTCAGAAACTAGTCAGAAGCAAGTTAGAAACAGCTGACAGATGGAAAGACGGGCTGGGGGGTCATGCTTTGCGTTGCCACATTTGTGATAAGTGCTGCAATCCACGAGAGACACTTTAACTTACAGGCCCAGGGTACCTCTAGACCATATACTAGCTTATTATAGGGAAGTTAACGTATGCTGGGGAGCCAATAAGACATATTCCTTTTTAAGGGCCAGAGCACTGGCACTGGGGCCTGTTTGGCAGGGCTCGGTGCACTTACGGAGTCAAAAAAGCCAGTAGCATCAATCCAATAACTTGGGCGTAAACATGCAAAAAGAGGCTTTTCCTTACAATTAGCCTTTACTTGCAAAAGATATTTTGAAATTCTTTTATCTGAGCATTTCTGTACTTTAAGTCTTAGCATGATGGAGATTGTCATGGTTGATTTACATTTTCCCCAGCATGTCTAGAACAGGTACCCATCTTTAATTCAGCTACTGATGAGCCAAAGGATACTAAGTCAAAAGTACTCAGTTAATTCTCGCAAAGGTCTGGAACCTGGGTCTGTATATCCAGTATCCCTGGGAAGTTAGTCAATTTTTCTTATTTTCCAAGCTAAGGTCTGTCTCCCTATTTCCCATCTGGTCCAGAGCAGAGGGCCGTTGTCTCTTCAGGGCTCGAATCAAGAGTTGGCCACATCTTTGGTAATCAGGTTCTCTTTTGTAAACTCAGAACCATAAAATCTGTTTAATGTTGTCTCTCCGGTGCTTTCTCTTTCCAGGCTGTCCATTTGACCCACACCTCATGATAAACAATGCTGTGAGCAATGTGATCTGCTCCATCGTTTTGGGGACCGCTTCAAGTATGATGACAAAAGTTCCTAAAAGTGCTGGCAGTATTTGATGATCTAATAAAATCAAGCTCTGGATTACTTGCACAGGTAAGTGAAGAATACAATTAAAGCACTTATTTGAGCAGCCATTAAAAATGTTTTCAGCCATCCTGAAACATTGTAATTGTTATTATTTTAATTCGGTGATAACATTTTTGGCGAACACAGAGGGTATGGGTGTGCAATATCTGTAACTGTAGACAAACAATATGGCAATGGAACTTACAGAAATAAATCATTTTCCTTCAATGTTTGTTTTAATATTCCATTAGTGAATTGAGCTGTAGTCCAGAATCCCCAGTGCTCTTGATGTTTCCCTGCATTTTATATATCTCTTTCAGTCACATAGTGTGTTTTTAGCACATTACTTGCACTGATGATTTACCAAGGAAATCAACCAATTGTGGACAATTATAAACATTATAAACAAGAGCGTCTGGCTATCACCTCTAAAACAATCTTTTTTGGGAATCAAGGATGCCTATGAAAGACTTCTCTCAGATTGAGAAAATGGAGAACATTTAGTGGAGCTTCGAGATCTAAGCTATCAAAATTAAAGAAATAAAAGCTTTTTCATCAGCTCTAAAATACCTTCTACTTGGGCCACAGGTGATAATTGACCAATTTAATTTCCACTTGTGTTTAATTTTGAAATCTGGTGATATTATTTCCAATATAAGAATTCCTGATTCGGAAAGAATGTTCTAAGAGTGTGTCTTTTTCAGGAATTCAGGAGTGCCTCACATCTAAGTTAGGAATGCGATGCCACTATTCTCAGAAAAGGTTTTGCTGTTCAGACCAACTTTCATTCAATGAACATTTGAAGAAAGGTTCATGTGAGAATTCAAAAAGAAAATGCACAAATTAGTAGGGATCAGCCATAGCCTCATATCAGGAATGATTTGTGAAAACTTCAAACGAGCGGATTAAAAGCAAACTCGTTCTCTTTAGATTGGCAGTCAAAATAAACCATATACCCTTCTCATCATCACATCGTTCTTCAAGTATTCAGCACTGTTTTGTTTCTCCAGACATGGGTATTTATAGACAATCGAAGTCAAAATATATTCAGTACTGCCACAGGGAGTACCTGAAATACAATCAATTAAAATGGTAGAATTATAGTTTCATAAAGGTCTCTCATAAAGATGGAATTCATCCCATTTTGAGATACCCAGATTTAGTTGGACACATCATTTCTGGATAATCAGCATACGTAAAGCTTGAAATCTAGTAGTGTGTTTGGTCTATAAGCACCTACAGTAATTCCCAGTTTTCATCAAGTGAGTATCATTCTAAATGTGGCAATGAATACTTCGTTGTACAGAAATTGCTATTGGGTCAGGGACAATGTATTTCAAAGTTTGCACATGAATATGATGTCCTTATGAGCGACCACATTGCTGAAGACTTCATCAAAAGGATCTGTGATTCTTATCCTTGGCCTGACTCATAACTGAGTCATAGTTGTTCCTTTGCTGTAGATGCTGATTATATGTTTTCTATGAGTGGTGGGCTTGGTTATTACGTTGATGTCCTGTAGTTTGGAAGTAATACATTTTGAATGGAATATCTTGATCTAAGGCTCAGAGTAAGGGACAAAGAAGAGGTGGTCAGTTTTGCTGATTCCAGATTTTATGCTTCAAAAAAGATCTGCAATTAATGTCTCTGCATTGTTTTTGGGAATAATAACCTTTAGTCTTTTATTGCATGTTTATAGATTGTGATTTGTGGGTGTGTGAATGAAAGAATAGGCAGAGGCAATTTCCCAGGCTTAATTTGAAGGGATTGAGTTGTAACATGGCGATGATGAGTGATCAGTTGTCTTTTGTACTTGGAGATAGTTTCTGTTTCAGACTGGAATTTTACACTAAAGCACCACTTGCCTCTCTAGGTAGGATCTTCATCATAGTCTTTCTTCTTTCAGCTTTTCAGGTGATCCCCATTAAAGCGTGGGGTGGCCTTGAGCAGAAACTCACAGCACCTATGGGCAGTTGCAGTGCCCTGCAGACACTTCACCTATATCATCTGGGTGAACAAATGATGGATTGAATGCTGAACAAATCAAATATTCACCCCAGTCAAGAGATCTGAGTTAAATCCATCGTCCGTTTGCTCACCATGCCACCCCAGTTCAGACCCAGCCATATGCAAATTAGTCTTGACCCTGCTCCTCATAGGAAAAATCCAGCCCAACCTGCCAATCCAAGTCCCTCCTCGACCGAAAATAAGCATCCTGGGACTGTTTCGGAGTATCACCCTTCATCAGCTAGCTAGCTTGAATCCAGTGGCACAGCAAGCAAGGGATCTAACTCCTGATCCTCAAACTCCACTAAAGATTTCGCAACAGCAGCCATCACATATCTGCTTGGGGAGGGGAGTCCTCTATTGCTAATGAGGTAATACAGCATAAAACTAATTTAGAGGGGTGGGCTCCATTTTGTGTACCTGGCCCAGCGGAGACCCTATTTTTACCTTTGGACAATCAAACCAAGAATCCAAACACTATTAACATCTTTTCTTGGAATGTGGCGGCTGTGAGATTCAAGCTTAGTGACCCCACATGGGGTACATTTATAGACCAGTATAATATATGTTTGTTACAAGAAACATGGAGTCTCAACTCTGTACATAGGCCTGGCTATGTGAATTTCTTTGTTCCTGGTAGTTTTAATGGAAAAGGTCGCCTTTTGGTGGGCTTCTAATATGGGTACAGACTTCATTAAACGTTAAATTGTGTTCACTTCCTAACTCCTCACCTGCCATTCAAGTTATAACTATTACAGGGATGGATAATCGCACACTTTATTTATACAATGTGTATAATCAAGGGATTAGAGGAGGAGTTGAAATACCTACACTGAAATTACTTATGGCCCATAGGGAGCAGTTCGACATACATGATACTTTAATAGTAGCGGGTGATTTCAACACCACCTTTGAACTGCTCGATAATAATGACTACTCCCTACTGATACAGAGGATGAGGAATGGGGTGTTTCTGCAATAGATATTGAGCCTGTAAAGCGGTGGACTGAAATAGCTTACCAACTACTTTCACTAACGCTTACTTTCGGTAAGTATAATGGACACACAAAGTCTGACTTGCAAACACTTCCCACGTACAATCGTCCAGGTCAAACCAGTAGGATCAACTACATACTGATTGCTCTACCTCCATGGAGATCTGTAGTGGATATGAAGGTCATTACCAAGAATGATAGTGATCATAACGCCATCTATTGCACACTGTCTGATTTAATTAACTATCTAGTGGATGTTCAACTTTTGCTTTCTAGGGGTTGGAGTCCATCAGACAATAGGCATAGAGTTAAATGGGTGAAGATATCGGTACAACCAGATCTGAGGGCTGTGATGAACAGGGCCCTTTCAGATGCTATAATGGAATTAGATAGCCCCATGGCACAGCAGGATAAACATTCTGCGATTTCAACCATACATGGGAAACATTTCAACACCATATGCAAGTGTTTCCTAAGTAAACCCCTTGGGGGTGCATGGCCTGCAAAACCAGTTAGATCATGGTATAATAAGGATTGTAGGACAGTGAAACACTAAGCTATGCCAAACCCTGGAAAGTGGTAGTGTTGATGGTATAAGAGTAAAAAGGAAGCAGTATAAACAGGCCCAGGTAAAAGCGCACAGTAACTGGGATACCCAGATTTGGGAGGAATTATATGAGGCAGTAAAATCTAAGGATGTCAGGAAATGTTGGCTCCTGGTAGCTAATGGGGGCAGAGTGGTAAACATCACCTAGCAAATTCTAACCACCGAGACATGGCATAAGCATTTTTGCGATCTATATGGTCTACCTTCGGGGTTGGATGGTGACGTTTGTGCATCTCTAGGTTTCGGGTCACAAGTAACTACCTCCCCTTTAACCATAGAGCTAAAAAAAATTGTGTGTGATATTAAGAGCATTGCTCTTGGTAAAGCTGCTGGGCCCGATGGGGGGGTCCCTGGGGACCTATTTCCTCCTGACACAGAGAACTGGGCTGTTAGAATTGGGGGTCTCTAGTTGGCACAGGTAGGTACTTGTGACAAATAGGGACCCTCGCCTCTAGTCAGGGTAAAGGGGTACACTCCTAAAATAACCCCTGCTCACCCCTTGGTAGCTTGGCACGAGCAGACAGGCTTATCTCAGAGGCAGTGTGTAAAGCATTTGTAAACACATACAGTAATCTAGTGACACACTACAGATGGACACCACACAAGGTTTTATATCAAAAATAAGTATTCTTTATATAGTTTTAACACAAGACCATAACGACAAAAATCCACAATACTGTACTTAAAATGGTAGTTTTAGCTTAGTTCAGTTCAGTTCTTAAGATGCGACACTTTAAGTCAATGTACCTTACGATGCGGGACGCTTCCACAACAAGCAATGTTGCAGCGATGGAAATGCGACAAAGTTCTGGTGCAAAGAAATAAAGACGTCAAGTTCTTCCTGATGCGGCACGCTTCTCCGAGGTTGCGAGAAGTCTCGACTCGATGCGTCAGCTACAGCGGCGACACCCTTGGTCAGCGATGCGACGACAGCGGCTTTGGCGGCGACCCTCTTCTCCGACGTTGCGAGGCAGCTTCCGCTCGATGCGACAACTGCAGCGGCGACACCCTTGTTTCGTGATGCGACGGCAGCAGCTCCGGCGGCGGCACGCTTCTCCGTGGATGCGAGCGCTTCTCTTGATGCGGTGCAATGCGACAGCTACAGCGGCGACACCCTCCTTCGGAGTTGCGGCGGCAGCGGCTGCGACGGCGACACGCTTCTTCCTCGATGCGAGACTCTTCTCTCGATGCGGTGCAATCACGACAGCTACAGCGGCGACACCCTCCTTCGGAGTTGCGACGGCAGCAGCAGCGACGGCGACACGCTTCCTCTTCGTTGCGGGACGCTTCTCTCGATGCGGTGCAATACGACAGCTACAGCGGCGACACCCTCCTTCGGAGTTGCGACGGCAGCAGCAGCGACGGCGACACGCTTCTTCCTCTTGAGTCGCGCTTCCAGCTCCTTGCGACACGCAGTCCCTTCAGAAGGCCCAAAACAGCAGCAGGCACTTCCAAAGGATTCTTGGGGAGCTGGTGGTTGAAGTCTGTTGTCCCTGAGACTTCAGCAGGAGGCAAGCTCTTTTCTCAAGCCCTTGGAGATACTTTACAAGTTGAATAAAAGTGCACACAAAGTCCTTTCTCCTTCCTTTGGCAGTCAGGCAACCACTGCAGGCAGATCCCTCTAGCTTAGGGATAGTCTTCTCCTCAGTTCCTTCTTGGTTCCGCTCCTCAGCAAAGGTTTCTTCTTGTTTTCCCAAAGTGATCTAATTTCTTAGGGGTCTAGGTCCCCTTTTTATACACAGTTTTCCTTTGTTCTCTGAAGGCAGAGAGGCCTCTGCCCAGCCCAAAACCAGTTCTGGTCAGTCCTGGAGCACTTTGTTTTTCTGACTCCTTCTTTCCTTTCAGAATGTGGGGCAGGGTGCTCAGCCGCCCGGCAGGAGGTGGAGCCAGCATTGTGGAAGGCAGGCACAGCCCTATTCAGACCCAGGTGCAACTCCTCCCTCCACTCTGGATGCAGATCTTTCTATTCAGCCCTGTGCTGACTCACCCTGTCTCCTGTAGCCACCCCCAGCCCCTGTCACTCAATCTCCAGACAAGGAATACACAACCTAGCAGAGGCAGGCTTGGAAGTTTAGGCAAGAAAATACCCACTTTCTAAAAGTGGTATTTTCAAACACAGAATGTTAAAACCAACTTCACTAAAAGATGTATTTTAGCATTCTGAGTTCAGGCATACTAAATTCGTTTTTCTACCATGTTCCCTGGGTCAGTTCTGATTATAAGGTGTAATAGTCAGTCTGCCCATTCTGGCCTATGGGGAGCAGGTAGCCTTGCAATAGTGAAAAACGAAAATGGCTGTAATTCACTATTAGGACATGCCACACACACCAGGGCATGTCCTACCTTATACTTACAATGCACCCTGCCCTAGGGCCTACTTTAGGGGTGACCAACATGCAGCAAAGGGAAGGTTTAGGGACTGGTAAGTGGGTGTACTCACCAAGTCGACATGGCAGCCCTAGGCTGCACACAGGCTCTGCAATGGCAGGCCTGAGGCACATTTGACAAGCCGCTTCTGTGGGTGGCACAACCAGTGCTGCGAGCCCACCAGCGGTATTGGATTTACAAGCCCTGGGCACACTCAGTGCACTGTACTAGGGACTGACAAGTAAACCAATCATCCAATCATGGAGTCACTAATACATAACGCAATTTATCATAGGGAGCACTTGCACTGTGGCACTGAATAGCAGTGGCACAGTGCCCAAAGCATCTAACGCCAGCAAAAATGGATCGGTAACATAGGAGGCATCATAAAAATGGAAGGGAGACCCACGCCAAGGATGCCAGGTCTAACACGTGTCCCCTCCAGCTGAAATGTGGGGAGAACTACCCTACCTCAGGGGAGCTCTCTTCACTAAGGCGGAAAAATCTGGACAGACCATCAGCATTGGCGTGTTCTGTACCAGGGCGGTGTTCCACCGTGAAATCCATCCCCTGTAGGGAAATGGACCACCTCAACAGCTTTGGATTCTCACCCCTCATCTGCATCAACCATCTGAGGGGCCTGTGGTCCGTCTGAACCCGGAAGTGAGTCCCAAACAGGTAAGGTCTCAGCTTCTTCAGTGCCCAGACCACAGCAAATGCCTCACGCTCAATAGCACTCCACCTCTGTTCCCGTGGTAGTAACCTCCTACTGATGAAGGCTACGGGTTGATCTAGGCCCTCCTCATTCATCTGTGACAGAACAGCCCCCACACCATGCTCTGAAGCGTCTGTTTGTACTACGAACTCTTTGGAGAAGTTGGGTGCCAGGAGCACGGGCGCCGTGCACATGGCAGTTTTCAGGGCCTCAAACGCTTTCTGACAGGTGTCAGTCCAAATCACTTTCCTGGGCTGCTTCTTGGAAGTCAGCCCTGTCAGGGGTGCAACGATGCTGCCATACCCCTTGACAAACCTCCTGTAGTAACCCGTGAGTCCTAAGAAGGCCCTCACTTCTGTCTGGGTTTTGGGGGTTCCCAATTCAGGATGGTTTCAATTTTGGGTTGTAGGGGCGCCACCTGGCCGCTCCCCACCTGGTGTCCCAAGTACACCACGGAACCCTGCCCGATCTGGCACTTACTCGCCTTGATCGTGAGGCCTGCTCTCCGCAGCGCCATCAACACTTCCCAGAGGTGGCGCAGATGTTCTTCCCAACTGGCGCTGAACACTGCGATGTCATCCAGGTAGGCGGCACTGAACGAGTCCAGTCCAGCCAACACCTGGTTGACCAACCTCTGGAAGGTGGCAGGGGCATTCTTCATCCCAAAGGGCATCACCCGGAACTGGTAGTGCCCATCTGGTGTGGAGAATGCTGACCTCTCTCTTGCCCCATCGGTCAAGGCGATCTGCCAGTACCCAGACGTCAAGTCAAACGTGCTGAGGTACCGGGCAGCCCCTAGCCGATCTATGAGCTCATCAGCTCTGGGGATGGGGGTGCGCGTCAGTCCTGGTGACTGAATTGAGCCCTCGGTAGTCCACACAGAACCGGAGTTCTGGTGTGGTACTCGGTGCGGCAGCCTTTGGGACCAAGACCACTGGGCTGGCCCAAGGACTGTTAGAGGACTCAATCACCCCTAACGCAAGCATTTTGGAGACCTCCTCCTTGATGCAAGCTCTCACCCTGTCAGTCACCCTGTAAGATTTGTGCTTCACAGGTGTACTGTCCCCAGTGTCCACATCATGGATGCACCAATCTGTGACACCGGGAACCAGGGAGAACAGATCAGAAAACTGCCCCAGCAACTGGCGGCAGTCATTCTGTTGCTCAGGGGTCAGGGTGGAAGAGAGGTTGACACCATCCACTGACCCATCTTGCTCTGTGGCTGACAGGAGGTCAGGAAGAGGCTCGGTCTCCTCCTCCATCCCAGCATCTGTCGCTAAGAGCATGCCCACTTGGGACCTCTCCAAGTGGGGCTTCAGGCGGTTGACATGCAGGACCCTCAAGGGGTTCCTGGGAGACCGCAAGTCCACCAAGTAGGTAACCGGACTTTTGCGCTCTACAACCTCAAAGGGTCCGGTCCACTTATCCTGGAGCGCGCAGGGCTCCACTGGGGCCATGACCCACACTTTCTGACCAGGCTGAAGCTCTACCAGAGTGGCATTCTGGTCGTACCACCGCTTCATCTCCTCCTGGCTGGCTTCCAGATTCGCCTCAGCGAGTTGCCTGAAACGCCTAGTTTGGTTCCTAAAGGCCAGCATGTAACTGTATACATCCTGGGGAGGTTTCCTGGGAGATTGCTCCCAGCCTTCTTTGACCAAACTTAGAGGTCCTCTTACTGGGTGTCCATAGAGAAGCTCAAAGGGACTGAACCCTAGAGATTTCTGTGGCACCTCACGGTAAGCAAAGAGCAGGCATGGTAAGAGGACGTCCCACTTACGCCTCATAGGTTCCTCAAGACCCATAATCATGCCTTTGAGGGTTCGGTTGAACCTTTCAACCAATCCATTTCCTTGGGGTGGTAAGGAGTGGTAAACTTGTAGGTTACCCCACACTCCTGCCACAGGGACTTCATATACTTGGAAATGAAGTTGGTCCCCGGTCAGACACTACCTCGCTAGGGAATCCCACTCGGGAGAAAATTCCCATCAGTGCTCGTCCCACCACGGGGGCCGTCACTGTCCTCAGAGGTATGGCTTCCGGGTACCGGTGGCATGGTCCACCAAGACCAGGATGAACCTGTTGCCCATGGCTGTCTTGGGGTCCAGTGGCCCCACAATGTCAATACCCACCCGTTCAAAGGGGGTGCTGACTACAGGGAATGGCTGGAGAGGAGCCTTGCGCTTCCTCCCACTCTTTCCACTTGCCTGGCAAGTCTGACAAGTCCTGCAGTGAGTGTCTGAACTCCTGCGCATTTGGGGCCAATAAAAGTGGGTGACAAGCCTATCAAAGGTTTTGTCCTGCCCCAAATGTCCTGCCAATGGAACATCATGAGCCAGCCCCAGTAGGAAGGCTCTGAAGCACTGGGGTACCACCAGCACACGGGCTGACCCAGGCTCAGCAACCTTAGGCTCAGTATACAGGAGATCATTCTCCCAATAGACCCAATGTGACCCAGACTGATCACCTGTTGCCTGGTCTGCAGCCTGTTGCCGCAGACCCACCAGAGAAGGGCATTCTTTCTGCTCCTTGCAGAATTCTTCCCTGGAGGGTCCTCCTTCTTGCTGCCAATGGGTCAGCTCAGGCAGGTCCCCCAGTTCAGCTACCTGTTCCCCTGTAGGCTCCAGGGCATCCTCCTCAGGGTCTGCCTCCTCCTGGACCGTGGGAACTTCGGGGGCCGGTTTCCGCGCCCCTGCCTCTTCTCGTGACGGCAGGTACCTGGGCCTCCCTCTCAGGCTCCAGGTCCTCTTGAGCACCTTTACTTGCTGCCATGGACCGGGTGGTCACACACGCCCAGTCAGGCAGACCCAACATCTCCAAATGAGCACTTCGCTCCACCTTCGCCCAAGGTGAGCTCTCCAAGTCATTCCCTAACAAACAGTCAACAGGCATGGCGGGCTCTCACAGCTACCTGAAGAGTACCAGAGACCCCCCACTCAAGGGGAACCTGAGCCACTTTGCAGTGACTCTCTGTGTTGTCAGCGGCAACAACTGGATAGAATGCATGGGGGACAACCTGCTCTTGAGACACCAGGTGACACTTGGCAGCTGTCACACTGGCTCCTGTATCTCTAAGAGCCTCCACCCTATGGCCATTGATGGTCACCCACTGCCTGTATTTTTAGTGTTATCAGGCAGCTGGGTCTTGGGGACCATCTCACAGTCTCCTAATGAGACAAGGGACATCTGTGCGGGGCCCCACCCTCTGGGGCATCCATCTCCTCCCCCAGGGCTACACTAGCCATCTGCCGGGGGCTGCACCAGGGGTGCGGTTTCTCCAAACTGGCGGCACTTGGGATCACTCGCTATGTGACCCAGGTCCCCACATTTGTAGCATCTCAGGGGTCCTCTTTGAACAGGTGGACCTGTCGGGGCCCCTGAGGGTTTCTGGGGGGGAGGCTGGGAACCTTTCCCTTGGTTCCCTTGGGGACTACTTTGGGGCCGTCTTTGGAACTCCCTCTGTTTACCCTTGTCCCCCCCACTCTTCTGCTGGGGACCCTGCCCACCCTTGGCTGAGTCTCCCACGTGACCCTTGTGGACCCTGGTACTGACCCAGCGGTCCGCCTCCTCAGCAAGGTTCCTAGGGATAGTCAGCTTGCTATCTATCAGGTGCTGGCGTAGCTCTGGAAAACAGTTACTTGACAAGTGCTCCCATGCAATCAAATCAAGGAGCCCTTGAAAATCATCAACTTTGCTACCCTTCACCCAACCATCCAATGCTCTGCAGAAAAAAGTGACATATTCAACCCAGGTACTGTTCTCTATCTTTGTGCAACCCTGAACCTCTGCCTATACAATTCAGGAGTTAAACCATACCTAGACATTAAAACATCCTTCATGTGGCGATATGAATTATGGACATCAGAAGGCAAATCTAGCAGTGTGTCCCGCCCCTCACTAAGGAACCGTCCCCACAACCCCGCTCCCCAATCCTTCTCAGGGACCCGGTGGGAAGACATGGCTACCTCATAGGCCTTGAACCACTGCCCAATGTCATCATTTTTAAAAACTCCCTGACCACATCTTTAGGAATATATACTCTAGATTCCACAGGCATTGACGGTGTAGCTGCCACCAGAGGGAGTAATTTCTAAGCTCCTAGCTTTCAAATCCAACTCCCTCAAACTTCTATCATGCTCAAGCTGCATTTTCTTTTCTTCTAGGGCCAGTTTCTTAATTTCCAATTGCCCATTCATTTTGGCCAGCTCTAACTCATGCATCCTATTTCTCTCCCTGTCCTCCAGCTCTCCTGGGGACAGGCCTTTAGCAGAAACACTGCTACCTATTAGGGAAGGTGCTTTCCTTTCCCCTGGACCCAATGGCCCTTCCAGCTGCACATCTGCATTATTCTCCCTTCCTCAATCTCAGGGGTTTTCCTTGCTTCTACCCAGGCCCTCAGCGCCTTGTAGAACTCATCCCTCTTGGTGAGCCCGGTAATTGCAACATTAAATCTTTTGCAGAAGTGCTTCAGCTGCTTTGCATTGTAGCATTCTAGTTTCTCTTCTTCCCAATCAAAATCAACAGATGCTATGGATGCTGGTTTCATGATGGCTGAACTTGGCAAAAATGGAACGTCCTAGAAAAACAAATCTACCAACAGTATGTGGTCGCGTTTTGGTCTGCACTCACTAGTAGTGTTCACCAATCACTGTACATGAGTCACAAATGCAAGTCCAGAATCCTCACCGCTGACCACCAATGTTAGAATTGGGGGTCTCTAGTTGGCACAGGTAGGTACTTGTGACAAATAGGGACCCTCGCCTCTAGTCAGGGTAAAGGGGTACACTCCTAAAATAACCCCTGCTCACCCCTTGGTAGCTTGGCACGAGCAGACAGGCTTATCTCAGAGGCAGTGTGTAAAGCATTTGTAAACACATACAGTAATCTAGTGACACACTACAGATGGACACCACACAAGGTTTTATATCAAAATAAGTATTCTTTATATAGTTTTAACACAAGACCATAACGACAAAAATCCACAATACTGTACTTAAAATGGTAGTTTTAGCTTAGTTCAGTTCAGTTCTTAAGATGCGACACTTTAAGTCAATGTACCTTACGATGCGGGACGCTTCCACAACAAGCAATGTTGCAGCGATGGAAATGCGACAAAGTTCTGGTGCAAAGAAATAAAGACGTCAAGTTCTTCCTGATGCGGCACGCTTCTCCGAGGTTGCGGAAGTCTCGACTCGATGCGTCAGCTACAGCGGCGACACCCTTGGTCAGCGATGCGACGACAGCGGCTTTGGCGGCGACCCTCTTCTCCGACGTTGCGAGACGCTTCCGCTCGATGCGACAACTGCAGCGGCGACACCCTTGTTTCGTGATGCGACGGCAGCAGCTCCGGCCGGCGGCACGCTTCTCCGTGGATGCGAGGCGCTTCTCTTGATGCGGTGCAATGCGACAGCTACAGCGGCGACACCCTCCTTCGGAGTTGCGGCGGCAGCGGCTGCGGCGGCGACACGCTTCTTCCTCGATGCGAGACTCTTCTCTCGATGTGGTGCAATGCGACAGCTACAGCGGCGACACCCTCCTTCGGAGTTGCGACGGCAGCAGCAGCGACGGCGACACGCTTCCTCTTCGTTGCGGGACGCTTCTCTCGATGCAGTGCAATACGACAGCTACAGCGGCGACACCCTCCTTCGGAGTTGCGACGGCAGCAGCAGCGACGACGACACGCTTCTTCCTCTTGAGTCGCGCTTCCAGCTCCTTGCGACACGCAGTCCCTTCAGAAGGCCCAAAACAGCAGCAGGCACTTCCAAAGGATTCTTGGGGAGCTGGTGGTTGAAGTCTGTTGTCCCTGAGACTTCAGCAGGAGGCAAGCTCTTTCTCAAGCCCTTGGAGATACTTTACAAGTTGAATAAAAGTGCACACAAAGTCCTTTCTCCTTCCTTTGGCAGTCAGGCAACCACTGCAGGCAGATCCCTCTAGCTTAGGGATAGTCTTCTCCTCAGTTCCTTCTTGGTTCCGCTCCTCAGCATAGGTTTCTTCTTGTTTTCCCAAAGTGATCTAATTTCTTAGGGGTCTGGGTCCCCTTTTATACACAGTTTTCCTTTGTTCTCTGAAGGCAGAGAGGCCTCTGCCCAGCCCAAAACCAGTTCTGGTCAGTCCTGGAGCACTTTGTTTTTCTGACTCCTTCTTTCCTTTCAGAATGTGGGGCAGGGTGCTCAGCCGCCCGGCAGGAGGTGGAGCCAGCATTGTGGAAGGCAGGCACAGCCCTATTCAGACCCAGGTGCAACTCCTCCCTCCACTCTGGATGCAGATCTTTCTATTCAGCCCTGTGCTGACTCACCCTGTCTCCTGTAGCCACCCCCAGCCCCTGTCACTCAATCTCCAGACAAGGAATACACAACCTAGCAGAGGCAGGCTTGGAAGTTTAGGCAAGAAAATACCCACTTTCTAAAAGTGGTATTTTTCAAACACAGAATGTTAAAACCAACTTCACTAAAAGATGTATTTTAGCATTCTGAGTTCAGGCATACTAAATTCGTTTTTCTACCATGTTCCTGGGTCAGTTCTGATTATAAGGTGTAATAGTCAGTCTGCCCATTCTGGCCTATGGGGAGCAGGTAGCCTTGCAATAGTGAAAAACGAAAATGGCTGTAATTCACTATTAGGACATGCCACACACACCAGGGCATGTCCTACCTTATACTTACAATGCACCCTGCCCTAGGGCCTACTTTAGGGGTGACCAACATGCAGCAAAGGAAGGTTTAGGGACTGGTAAGTGGGTGTACTCACCAAGTCGACATGGCAGCCCTAGGCTGCACACAGGCTCTGCAATGGCAGGCCTGAGGCACATTTGACAAGCCGCTTCTGTGGGTGGCACAACCAGTGCTGCGAGCCCACCAGCGGCATTGGATTTACAAGCCCTGGGCACACTCAGTGCACTGTACTAGGGACTGACAAGTAAACCAATCATCCAATCATGGAGTCACTAATACATAACGCAATTTATCATAGGGAGCACTTGCACTGTGGCACTGAATAGCAGTGGCACAGTGCCCAAAGCATCTAACGCCAGCAAAAATGGATCGGTAACATAGGAGGCATCATAAAAAATGGAAGGGAGACCCACGCCAAGGATGCCAGGTCTAACATGGGCCATTTATATAAATAAATTGTCCAATGCAATATTGGAAGGCCCTAACAGCTGGAAAGGAGCAGAGATAGTCCCAGTTTATAATATGGCTCTAGGGACTCACATTTAAACTATGGGTCAATAAGTCTATTTGATGTTACCCAGATGGTCTTTTGAGGGCAAAACTTGAAAAAACTTGACCTCTGGATACAGAAGCATGATTCCCTATTGAATTTGCAAGCGGGCTTTAGAAGAAATACAAGGACTGCCAGCCAGGTCTTCAGATTTCAATCATTTCCTGGAAGACAGTCGTTTGGCAGAACTCACATTTGTATCTAGTATTCATGGTCCTGAAGTCTGATTTTGACCTGGTCCCCTGCCGCAGTTTTGGAACGCATTGAAGCAGAATGAGATCCCCCCTGACCTACTGAGTGACTTGATATGTTTGCATCATGACACGTATGCTCAAGTATGCTGGGGACCCTTGGGTGAGCTAACAAAACATATAGAGACACACAAAGGAGTATGTCAAGGATGCATACTTGCCCCAACTTTATTCTCTCTTTACCTTAATGACGTGGTAGCTTATCTTGAAGACTGCACGAAGACACCAAGGATCACAGGTTGAAAGGTTCCTCTGCTTTCGTTTGCAGATGGCACCTTGTTGGTGTCTAAGACCCCGATTAAATTTCAGTCCTTGGTGAATCAATTTGGTGCCTTCTGTGCTGATCGAGGGTTGGTGATAAATCACACAAAAACAAAATTCATTAACCTCCACAGATCATTCAGAGGTTCCATCATTTTCAAGGGAAGAAGCCTAGATAGAGAAACCTCTTTTGATTACCTTGTAATAACGCTATCTATGAACATGCTATGGTCTCCACAAGTTAAGAAAAGCAGTCTGAATTTGCGCCAACATGCGGCTGAAATATTAACGATGTATCAGACCTCAAAAGTAAGACAGATTTCACCAGCTCTAAAGGTCTTCAGTACCAAGGCAGAGGGCAGTTCTTTATATGGTGCCCAGTTATAGGGTTCCTCAGGACTGCCTGCGTTGGGTATCTAAGAACAATTTTTCAAGATCTTTGTTGAGCCTCCCCAAAAGCACACCATTGTTTCCTTTGCGGTGGGACATGGGTGTTTAACCCATTACTAGCAAGGCACAATTAAGACTTGTCCTGTATTGGCGTAGGTTAAAGCATACCCCTGTCCTTGTAGAGTACTACAATGCTCTCAAGAAAATAGTCGACACAGATAAGAACTGTAAAATAAAGTGGGTATGCCATATTAATGATACCTTGTTTCAACTAGGCCTTGAGGACCACTGAGAAGATAAGGGGTGTTCATTACATGCTTCTAAGGATCTTCTCAAGGATACTTTCTGCACATGTGTGTGGGGCTCTGAGGTGAGCAATAAGAAACAAGGATCACTCACCACTGATTTTTTAGATCTCAAACCACACAGCGAGTTTGAATGTTTCCTTGATTGTATTGTAACCCCTGCTGCCAGACTTTTGTATGTTACGTTTCGGAATGGCACCTGACCACTCCAAGCCTTTTGTTCCAAATGGCAGTCTAAAGTAGACACAAGCATTGTCTGTCCAGTGTGTTCTCATACAGATGAAACTTTATCACACTTTTTCTTCTTTTATCCTGGCTATGCAATCCAGAGGAAGTGTTGGATGCTCCCAAATTGTAGACCGCTCAGGGCAAGACAGTATTTGGTGGCACGTAGGCTGCTATGTGCTGAGACAAAAGAACCCATTGTATGTGCCGTTGCCAAATTTCTACACTAGAGCTGGAGCATTAGAGCTAAAGTGCTGGGCTAACTCGACTTATCTTGGGCAGCATTTCCTATTTTTTCTGATTTGCGGTTCCCCACCAGTAGGCATTGCTTAATGATGCTCTATACTTGGGATTACATGCAAAAGGTTTCTGTGCACTTTAATCATAATGAGCCAAAGTTTTATGTTGGGAATAATAGTTGCTCTTGCTTTGCTATGTGAGCTGTACATTTTCAGAACAAATGATTATTATGTATTTTTTATGGATTGATCCCTGCTATTTGGATTTTATGTGTGGTCCTAGGTAACTTATTTATGATATATTGTGTGTCATGGGTGTAATGACTTTGTTAACTGTTGTTATGGCTCTACTTTCTTCTCAAGGTTTGTGTGACTTTTAAATATCATTTTACTTCATTGCTAATTTGTTGTGATTTAATATTTTGATCTTATCAAGTCGTGCTGTGAAAGTTTATGAAATTACATTTGTGAATTTTTTTATTGTGATTTAACATTTTATCTTATTTGTAAAACAATTGCATTGTTATGTTTGTCTTGTGCACTTTTATGGTCTTTGCAACCGATTGAAGAATCTTTTGATAATGACCTCTAAGGTGGCCACCTGGGTGCACGCACATTGACTCCGACCTTGGGAAAAAGCCATGTTTGATGACACAAGTTGTTTGATACCAAACATGACACCTTCAGTGGGTCCATAATGGAGCTGGCAACAAGGGGATACCCAGGTGCCAGCCCATGTTATCCTGTGGCCCCTGATCACTTACAGTAGCCCCTAATGGAAGGGGGCTATAGGGACATAGAAGCTTGCACTTATATGTCCACACCTTTAATATAATGCACCCTGCCTCCTGGTCTCAGTAGGCCTTCCTTAGGGAAGTCTGACATATATTAAAAATAGTGCTGCAACCTTGCCACTCATGGTGCGGGTAAGTCGAGTTTGAGCAGTTTGCACTGCTCACGCAGTCTGCAATGGCAAACCTGCTGTCATCTGTTTACTTGGGTCACTCAGTGTGTCAGCAGTACTCCATGCCCTGGTGATCGCCTTAACTGGCATGCCCTGGGTACCACTGGTACCAATTACCAGGGACTTATAAGGGGGTTAAAGTCCATTCCAAATAGGGTTACCAATTCACATGCATCAAATTTAGGGTGAAAGCCCTGGCACTGGGGCTTGGTTAGCAGGCTCCAGTGCACTTTCAGAGTCATAACCATCAGCATTGGGGAAAGAATTGTGGCGGTGACCATACAAAAAGAGCACTTTCCTACATGATGCCCCCAGACGCAAAAGTGAAGAGCAACTAACCTAGACCATGGTAGTTCTCATCATCTAAGTGGAAAAACCTGGATAGGCCATCTGCATTGGCATGGTCACACCCAGGTCTGTGTTCCACTGTAAAGTCAATACCCTGTAGGCGCATGGACCACCACACCAACTTGGGGTTTTCTCCTCTCATCTGCATCAGCCACCTGGTAGGCCTGTAGTCAGTTTGTACCTTGAAATGAGTCCCAACCAAGTATGGGCTCAGAAGCTTCAGGAACCAAACCACAGCAAAAGCTTCCCGTAGAAAAAACGTCCCTTTTTGTATGCCCACTTCCCACTTTTTCTTCTAAATACTGATGGTTTTGACAATGATAGTGCAATGGATTCTGCTGCCTAGACCCCAGTGCCTGTGCTCTCTACTAAAACTGTTATTTTAGGGGAGAAGATGGCGGCCGACTAAGGAGTCCGGTTGGGAGCTCCAAGCCCTCCGGTAAATATACACAAGGAAATGCGCATTTAAATCAAATGAAGCGGATCAGTACGAGTGCGTAACAAAACTAAGCACTTTACACTCCGCTCTCCGCCAAAACAAGGAAATATTAAGCTTGAAAACAAAGAAGGTGAGGAAAACCGGAATCCTACCTGAGCGTCTAGCAGCGAGACGCGGAATCCTTACGAGTCCTCCCGAAGTCCGCGGAAGCCCGCTGCAGCCGCTGTAGCTGTGGGCGTCAGGAAAGGGGAACAGAAGATAGACGTACGGAATACAACAACGCGGAAGGGTGAAAGTGGAGCCCGAGGAGGAGCCGCGCAGTAGCGCGATCGCATTTAGCGGTGTGTGGGCAAAAGTGGCCACGGCGTGCCGAAACAACAGGAGGGCAGCCGCGAGAGTGCCGTTCCGAGGTAAAGCATCGGTCTCACCAGGAGGGAGGCAGGAGTTTTGCAGTAATCTCGGCGCTGAGGAAGGAGTACCAGTGGGAAGTGTGGCTGGAGTCATCAGGAGACAGCAGGAGCCCAGGAATCAACATGAGAGGGTGAGTGAGAGGGGGAGAGGGTCTTGCTACACTGTGAGGGGAGGTCGGGGAGCTAAATATACTAACAACTTGGAGGGCCAAACTGCCTACCGCACGCCAGAGGCGGCTGAGGAAAGAAGTGCTGAAGAGGGCAGGAGCTCAAAAGACATAGCAGCCCCCCACCACCCCACACAACCTTCACTAGATGTAGGGCAAATAAAAAAGGAGGAAGGTGGTTACTGTTTGAGGAGTAGGCAGTTGCTAGCCAAGGAACCTCAAATCCTTTTAAAGGAGAGACAGAGCATAGACACCGTAACCCCAAAAAGTACAAGAAAAAAAAGAAGACTCCTGCAGCAGGGAAGCTACAGCCCCCACTGTCCAGAGCAAGCCAAGTTAAAATAAAAACACCAGGCTTAAGCAATAAACAGAAAATAGCGCCTTCATTAAGGTCCTTTTTTAAAGTTCAAGAGAAACAGAAAGTTACTAACACAGATCTGGAAAAGGGCCAGAAGGAGAATATTGGTGAGGAAGAAGCTAATACAGCAAAAATGGAAGGCAACAGGTTCAGTGTATTAATGACAGTAGACCAGCAGGAACCAGCTACGGAACTGACCAAGGACACGCAGGCAGAGAAGGAGGGTACAGCACAGCCCAGCCCACAGACAAACCCGAGAACCAACAGAGCCATGCGCAAGCAACCAGCACGGAAATAATGATGGAGACGATGATGAAAGAGATGAGGTTTAACTTCGCAACCTCAGAGAAAAATCAAGTAAAAATACAGGAAGCATGCGAAGTGTTAGATCAAAAGATAAACAGGCTTATTGATAGGGTGACATCGGTGAAACTGGAAGTAGAGGTGCTGAACAAGAAAGTCGAGACAAACAAAAAAGAAATTGACCTACTAAAGGCTAAAGAAAACGAGATCAGGGACAAAATGGAGTCTCTGGAAAATCAAGCCAGGAGGAACAATCTCAGAATCCTCAATGTTCCAGAAGGCCTGGAAGGGGAAGATATCAAAAACTTCACAATCAAGTTACTGGAAGATATAATCCCCTGGACAAAGATGGCAGTCCTTTCAGGAGACATCCAAAGAATCCATCGAGACCCATTTGGGAAAGGAAAAACAAGGAAAAACCCAAGAAAAATCCTGGTCAACTTCAAGCGTTATACGCTAAAGAGAGGATCCTAAGCGAGGGCCTGAAGGTAGGATCATTCACAAAAACGACTGGTCTTGTAGAATTAGATCCGACATCTCCAAACCAACACAAGATAGGCAATGGGAGCTGGGGCAGCTTATGCAACAACTAAGAGCGCTAGGGGCAACAGTGCAGATGCGTTTTCCGGCCTCACTGAAAATAATGTGGGAAAACAAAATGCATAATATGAGGGACCCCAAGGAGGTGGAGTGCTTTATAGAACGCATTAAAGCGCAACAAAAGGAACACGCGGACAATGGAATAGAATGCAAGAAAATAAAGCATCATCAGGGTAAGGAGCTCAAAAGGGCAGATTGATGCCCAAAAGAAGGAAAGAGGAGGATTCTCCAGGGAGGGGGAGGGAGTCAAGAGAAACACTTAGAAAAAATTTAAAAGACAAAAAAAGCGAACTAGGTGGGGAGCATAATGGAAAAAAGGGAAAAAAGTCCCAATTTTAGCAATATAAGGGAGAAAGGGGCCCAGAAAATCCCATACGACACACAACGGATAAGCAATTTTCAACTAAATTTAACTCAACGGAACCAAAGAAAACAACTGAATGGCAGTAAACATCATGTCATGGAACGTAAATGGCCTTAGGATAAGGAAACGAAGGGCAAAAATCCTGGAATATTTGAAGATTGTAGATTGTGAGATAATGATACTACAAGAGACGCATTTGGTGAAGGAAGAATGGGCAAAAATCCTTAAAAACAGAAATGGGTGGACGCATATGTCTGCACAAACCAGGAGTGCAATGTGAAAGGTGTAGCAATCCTATTTAAAAATCACGAAAGCAAGGATTGAATCTGCTGAGGTAGATAGGAAAGGAAGATGGGTAATAGTGAAAACCAGGATACACAACAACCCTTATACAATAGTGGGATATTATGGCCCTAATATGGATGATCCGGAGCCTCTTCAAAAGTATATTCCCAACTTCTTACTGCACAATCACCAATAATAATGGGGGGATTTTAACATAATATTAGATCCCAAAGAGGATAGATTTCCTGCAAAAAGCTGCCCCAATCTACCAAAGATGAGGAGTGGGTGAGTCTGTGCATTAAAGACCTAGGGATCATAGATATATGGAAGGAAAAAGGGTATAAGATGCATAAGTTTACGCTGCAAAACAAAAGACTGGGGCACTCGTCCAGGATTGATTATTTTTTGATTGATAGAAGCCTTTTAAATTACACTAAAAACGTAGAGCATTCACCAGCGCATCTATCAGACCACTCGGCAGTGATGCTGCGCCTCAACCTAAAGACTACGTCACTCTGCCCAAGATAGACTGTAGATAGAGTTATTTTTCTAGATACAGCACAGGTAGAAGCATTAACAAAAGAAACGGAGGTATTCTTCCAGCTAAACAAAGAAGGGACCACGAAACAAATTGCCTGGGAAGCGTACAAGTCCTTTATCAGGGGAAGGATAATTAGTCTAACAGCTTATAAAAACAAAAACAAGAGGACATGTATCAGGGAGCTGGAAAAGAAATAGCAAATCTGGAAGTGGAGCTAGGCAAAAACATAACGTTGCAGGAGAGAGCTGATATTGTAGAGAAGAGAAAACTGAAAAAGGAGGAATTGGTAGATACCTTAGAAACAATTGTCAGGGACAGATGGGAGGCTAGCAAGCTTTCGCATCACGAATATGGTGAAGGATGCGGAAAACTATTAGCATGGAAGCTGAAAACGGACTTAACACGCAACAGGGTCCCTAAAATACAAAAGGAAGATCAGCAGTTTAGTACAGAAGATACTGAGATTAGAAGAGAGTTTGTAAAATTCTTTGGCAAACTGTATACAGAAGAAACTGTAGCTACAACGGAGCAGATAAACTCAGTATTGGATGAGATACTGATACCCACCGCAACTAAAGAACAAAGAAGAGAGCTCAATCAAGAGATTTCTAGACAGGAAGTTTTAGAAGCCATGAAGAGGCTAAAAAAAGGCAAGGCAGCCGGTCCGGACGCGCTCCCAAATGAGCTGTATATAAACCTACGGGAAATATTGGCTACGCCCCTGACAGAACTCCTGAATGAGGTTTTCATAAAGAAAGGAGATCTCCCACCTTCCTGGAATGTTGCGATTATTAGCATCCTTTTAAAACCAGGGAAGGACCCTACTAAATGTGAGTCTTACAGACCGGTCTCACTTCTAAACGGGGACTATAAGATTTATACACAAATACTATCAAAAAGACTAGGAGTAGTAGCAGGTTCTGTAGTACATTCTGACCAAAAAGGTTTTATTAAAGGAAGGCAAATAAAGGAACTCACCCACGAGCTCATAAGTGCTATAGATGTAGCAGCTCAGCACTCAGTCCCCCTGTCAATCATTACCCTCGACGCCGCAAAAGCGTTCAATAGGGTTAGCTGGCCCTTTTTAAATGCAACACTCGAAACATTCAACCTTGGAGATACCTTTGAAACCGCCATCAAGCAGATCTACAAAGGGCCTTCAGCTAAGGTTCTAGTGAATGACACTTTAACGGAAAAGATAATAATAAAGAGGGGCACAAGACAGGGTTGCCCTCTATCCCCACTCCTTTTTAATCTTTATATCGAGCCCTTAGCATGCCTACTAAGGAAGGAAAAGGACATAATACCATTCATATACCAGGGCTGCAAAAAGAAGGTAGCATTATTTGCAGATGACCTGATGGTGTTCACCAGTAACCTAATGGCCTCACTCCCAAAAATCGGAGATATCTTACAAAAATTTGGGAGTGACTCTGGATATCTAGTAAATCAATCGAAGTCTGAAATCCTAGAATGGAACACATCGATCACAAATCGAGGAAAATATTATAGAAGAGCCTTTGTATCGTAATAAGGATGACGCCTATATTTGTAATCTAATTATTAATTTGGAAAATGTTGATTTAACTGTACCATCCCAGACAGATGATTTGGTTAAGCCCATGATTAGTGATATTGAACAGTCTCTCACTGGTAATTCGATGAAAGCTGGTCCATGTATACATCCAAGCGAGCTTCTAAATATTATGACGTGGAATGTTGCAGGGATCAAAAATAAGATTAGTGATGAGGACTGGCTGAAAACGCTGGATGGGTTTGCAGTAGTACTAATCCAAGAAACATGGTGCACTGAGCCCTTTTTTGTAAACGGCTATCAAACTGTTTGTACTAATGCCAGCCCATCCAGGCTGGGAAGAACGAAAGGCGGCTTAGCCACACTAATTGCAGTTACTTCGCCCCTGATTTTAAAGAAAACGTTTACTTCATCACAATACTATCAGCTTTTGTATTTTTATTCGAAAGGAAAATAGGCCTTCGTTGTAATACATTTTTATAATAATATCTTTGATAAAACTAAGAGCAAGGTTATCAAGCTATTAGAAAATGATTTGGATTATTTTTTGGAGGGAGTAGGAGGGGATTATATTTTAGTTTGGGCAGGTGATTTTAACTGTGCTAAATGTGTTTTTGAAGTTGGAGAACCTTGCGGGTATTGTGATTATTTTGGTGACAGGATTCCCCATTTTTCACACGACCCGTTTGGGGAAGCCATTAATAATGTTGTGCATAAATATGATTTAGTAGCTCTAGAACCCATTGCCATAGATGGTGAAACAAAAATACAAACTTTTGTAGGAGCAAGGTCATCCTCAAACATAGACCACTTTATTGTATCAGCTAACAGTAGTGACCTGGTGGAAAAAGTTTTGATTAATATTAGTCTTTTTAGTGACCATCACCCCTTAATTGTGTCATTTAGATTAAACTTGACACAAAAGAACGAGGAAAGACAGTGGACACCGATATTAATATACAGGGGAATAATGGAATGTCGATAAAATGGTCAGGTGTGAATCCAGCCACATTCATGGAAAATCTTAAAGGAAAAAAACAAAGCGACCTAGAAACCTGCCTGGATAGTTCTTCCTCGAACTCGGCAATTATAACTGCCTTTTATAATATTACAACTGAAATTGCAGGTGTCTTAACAACTAAAAGGAGGAAGAAAGTTTGTGATCTCAATCCTAGATGATTTAACCATGAATGTTCAAGGTTGAATGGGGAATTGAAATTGGCCCTCAAACAAAAGCCAAGAGATAGTGTTAGGATTAGCACTTTGAGGAAAGCCTATAAAAACACTCTGAAAGAAAGGAAAAGGGAGATCCGTGAGGGGGCATGGGAGAAATTAATCCAGGCAGCAGAGTTGAAAGACTCAGTCCTCTTTTGGAAAACAATTAATCACCCCTTTTTTAAGAACACTGCAGTAAATATTGATATTGTGGTACCCCCGGAAGATTGGGTATCACACTTTGAGAGTATTTTTAATCCAGATGCTGCAATAATAACTGAGAGTAAAAGGGAAATTTTATATTGAGTGGAGCCCGTCAAATCATCACCAATAATGCCAGATGAAATTAAATCAGCCTTACTAAACAGTGCTAATGGTAAGGCTGCTGGCTCGGACGGGGTACCCATTGATGTTTTTAAGTATAAAATGGATTTCTGGATACCAATTTTATTGAACGTTTTTAACGCTACCCTTGGGGGCGTATTACCTGCAACCTGAGTTGAAAGAATTATCGTACCCATTTTTAAAAAAGGGGATAGAGGGAAGGCAAATTGCTACCGCCCAATATCTCTTCTTGATTCCACCTCTAAATTGATGGGCCGAATAATGTTGGAAAGGCTAGAAAACTGGGCCAGTGAGAATAAAATTCTAACAGAGGCGCAGTATGGCTTCAGAAGAGGTATTGGGACGGTAGAACAAGGTTTAAACCTAGAGTTACTAATAGGGAAGTATACATTAGCCAAGTAAGGGGCGCTACATCTTTGTTTTGTCGATCTTACTAGCGCTTTCGACCTAGTCAATCACCACAAATTATGGCAAACATTGAAAGGGCTAGGGGCCCCAATTGATATAGTTATATATTTATCCCAGATTTACTCTTTTTTAACTTCTAGGGTACGGTTTGGAAAAATGGGGGAATGTACACCTGATTTTAGGGTTATGTGTGGCATTAGACAGGGATGTGTATTAGCGCCCCTTTTATTTTCCCTATATATTAACAATGTAGACCCCTTTTTACAAAATTTTATTGCAGACGCCCCGAAAGTTGGGACACGCCACACGCCAGTATTATTATATGCAGACGATGCTGTCCTAATATCAAGGACAGCAAACGGTCTGCAATACCTGATAGAAAACTTTGCCCTGTACATGACTGAAAAAGACCTACAGTTAAACCTAAAGAAAATGTTCATCATGACATGCGGGAGCAATAGGCTTAAGAACAGACAACACCATGCGGGCGGGGTCGTTATTAAGAGAGTTTAATCTTTCTCATACTTGGGGATGCTTTTTAATAGGAGTGGCACATGAAATGCGCACATTGAATCATGCAACATGAAATTTTAAGAACTACGGAGAGTATTTTTAGATTTTCCGCGAAAATAGGTAATAAACCGATCCGAGAAATCCTAGCTCTGTACCGGAGTAAATGTGTCTCAGGGGTCTGTTACGGGGCTGCAATTTGGGGGAGAGCGAACACCGCATCCTTACAAATACAAGAACATAAGTTCCTAAAAAGATTACTGGCAGTCCCTAGCGCGACAGCAAATTATATAGTTCATAAAGAACTATCGGTATCGTATTTAAGCGACACAATAAACATGGCTGGCCTTACTTTCTGGCAAGGGGTATGGGCTAAAGATGAAACAAAATTTACAAAGAATTAATTATAGATTGCCTAGCCCTTGACTTTTGCAGGAAAATACCATGGTTGGAGTACATTTTTAATCTCCTAATACGTTGTAAAGTCGATATTGACAGGAAGAACCCTATACTTATTCAGGAGTTCAGTAAAAGCGACCTGAAGTTGAGCTATCTAAATGCCATGGAAAATGAAAGAGAAAGGGTTGCCAGCCAAAAACATAGTGTCGTTTCTTACTGCGAACGACCGCTTATGAGGGGCACACAGCTATATCTAATGCTGGTAAAAAATATTCAACACAGATTTTATTTAACTAGGCTAAGGATGGGTACACTAAATTATTTAGTAGCATTTCCCAGAACGGAAAAGTGGTTTTATAAATTACCAAACTGCCCGTGTGATGGAAAATCCCCACAATCCACGTTGCACCTTATTCTTTTCTGTAGTTTTTATAGGGATATCCGGAAATCAGTTTTAAAACCCCTTTTCTATCAAATATGCTTTTTAATTATAAATATGCTTTTAACTTGGTATGTAGTCTGGAAAATGTGAAATCATAAACGCTGTTATTCGATTCAGTACAACTCACAATCAGGAAAAGAAAGGACTATTCACACTTGGATGTATTGACATATGAAAATCTGGATGACTACCTTTAGTCTTGTTTAAATACTCACCTTGGATAAGCTGTGGCACCTTGCACTTTATGTAGTGTTATGCACTTTTATGCATTAGCACTTTACATCTTATGTCTTGAAGTACTGTTTCCTTGAATAGTCTGTAGTGTATTATTGATTTGTCTTTAATCTTCTATGTCTATTTTATAATGACATTTTGCACTTTATGTACTCTATATGTACTAGTATTTTGTTTTATCCTGCCTCTCTTTTAGCTGATGAATTTTAAATTGTTATCCTTTATAAATTTTAATTATGATGTACTGTAGGAATGTTTTCCTTGATTAGTATGCTTTTATGGTGGTATTTGTCGCACCGAATAAAGCTGATTTTGACTTTGACTTTGACTCCCAGAACCCAATGGTGAAGGGAAAAATTAAGTACCTCGGGATAGATTTTACAACAAACATAGAAGAAATAGCGAGTGTTAACTTTGACAGGGTACATAAAGAAGTGAGGAAACTACTAAAAGTATGGGGAGGCTTACCTCTGATATTTATGGGGAGATCAAATATAATCAAAATGGTGATACTCCCAAAGTTCACATACTTGTTCAGTACCATCCCACTGGAATTTAAAGTAGACCAGATAACAAAACTACAGGGAGAACTTAACAGCTTCATCTGGGCTGCCAAAGGGGCAAGAATTGCGTGGAGGAAGTTAAGAAGGCACAAGGGACAAGGAGGTATCGCAAGCCTGGACATTTTGGAATACTGCAGGGGCTTTTCAATTTAAAAATATTAGGAAATTATTGGATATTTTTGACTCATACCCCGTTTATCTGCAGGCTCTAGTCAATAAGGAAGGAAGTCACTACTTGTACAAATTTGGTCACCCCAAGTATTTCAAGAAGGTAAAACTGAAGACCCTTAGGTCCGCAGCAAGTCTTTGGTACCAAATGAGAAGATCACTGAAAATCCCGTATTACAGCAAGTTCGCACCAATTTTGGACTCCCCGGGACCCCAGAATGCCTCAGAGACAGGCTTGAGAGAAAACAATATAAAATGGTGCCAGCTAATAGACCAAAACACTACTGTAGAATGGGAAGTCCTAAATGAGCTGACGAAAGGAACACTTTCAAGGTTCAAGTACTACCAACTTACCAGCTGGGTCAAGAGCCAGAAAGATAACAAAACTGGAAATGGGAATATAGAGGAAATGATGCAGGAAATAAGATTAAAAAAAGAAATATCTTACTGGTACTGGGCCCTAATTCAAGAAGGGGAAGAAGACTATAAAATTGGGGGAGAGAACTGCCGGAGCTGGATATCCAAAATGAATGGCAAGTATCAATGGCTACTTGTTGGCGAATTGTGAAGTCTGCTCCTCTGACAAAAAACCATTTATTCACTACTCACAGAGCATACTGGACGCCAAAGAGGTTATCAAAGATCAGCAGCCAAAAACCAGAAGCTGCCCCAAGTGTGGGGAAGTTAGCGGAGATGACCTCCACATGTTTTGGCAGTGCCCCCAACTCAAGGAATTTTGGAGAGAGACGGGTAAGACCTTTTCCAAGTTGTTGGGCCAACAGGTGGAGGTGAGTATTGACCTTGTTATCTTTGGGGTAAGTCAACATAATCCAAATAACTATAAGCTGAGTAAAGATCAAGCGAATATTCTCTTCATATTGATACTTTTAGCAAGAAGAGAAATATGTATTAAATGGGTGAAAAATATACCTCCAACACATAGTGAATGGCTGGCCTCAGTACAAAGGATAAGCAAACTAGATAGAAGCGGGAATACGGGTAAAAGACATAAATTCTGGAGCATTTGGGAAAAGTACAACCAACCTAGTTAAAGAAGGGGACATACATGGCATTGTCCAATGATTAGGCAATGCAATAAAGCTCTCAAGTGGGAACTTGAAGGAGTAGTCAGATTTGATTTGCACTGGAACTGGACAAAAAGGGGCCCGAAAGAAAAGGGAAAGAGGCAACTCTCCACGCATATGATGTGTTTACCCAGGAGAGATCCCAATAGATGGAACAGAAAGGCCAGCGGGCCCCCGACACCTCCAAATCCAAAATATTGCTGAATGAGGACTAAAAAAACAACAACAAAAACCTGTTATTTTTTACTTGGTAATCCCAAATTGGCAAAAGCTTTACCCCCTTTCAAGTCTCTAGTATAGGGTACCTGGGGTACCCAGGGCATTGCTGGTAAAGGGTCCCCAGGGCTGCAGCCCGAGTTTGTGCCACCTTGAGCAACCCATGCAACCTACCAACAGCAGGCCTGCCATTGTAGACTGAAGGAGCAGTGCAAACTGCTTGAACTCGACTGTTGCCCTCACCATTCGTGCCACAGTCAAGGAAGGCCTCTTCAGGCCCAGGAGACAGGGTGCATTATATTTAAGGTATAGACATGTAAGTGCAAGCATATGTGTCCCTACAGTGGCGTTCCTCATTGGGAACCACAATATGTGTTAGCGATCAATAGGATAACATGGGCTGCCAACCAGGCACTCTTGAGATTTGCAACTCTCGGAACCTACCACTAAAAATGTCATGTTCAGTATCAAACAAAGTGCCTTCTTACCCCTGGACACATTCCTTGTGCCCTGGGTGATATTGCATGCACCCAGAGGGCACCTGAGAGGTTAAGCCCTGGTTGCCCCCAGCTTTACTGTGTTCTGGCTGACCAGCCCACTTTTTCTCATGCCTGCTACTGCCAAGTCAAGACTCTGACCTCCTGCCAGGCAGTGTGGCTACTCCTAGGAGTCAGAGACAAAGGCTGGGCAGAAGGGAGGTCACACATCCCTCCTCCCCACATGGCTAGTGAATTGGCACATCAGAGATGTGAGCTTCAAAGGCTACACCACCTCTGATATGCATATGGGCTGCCCCCCTGAGGAGGAAAAGGCTCCTCTCCTTGCCCCAGGCATGCTTGCACCCAGACAAGGCTGTAAATTGGCTATACTGGAGGTGTACACCCCCAGGTAGGCTGGCTATACCTCTAGGGTGGGCAGCCCTGTCGGTATTCCTAATTTGAGTTCTGACATACTTTAGGAGGGCAGAAATAGTGGGTTCTGGGTAGAAAAGGTGACCTCCACCACCGGATGTGGTCACCTCTGGGGCCGACTAGCTGCAGGGGCTTGCTGCCCATTGGCTCGTAGCTCCCCCCCAACTCCCCTAAATCTAGGATTAAAGGGGCCCTCCTGACACCACAACCTCAGATCTGAACAACTTACTTCAAGGAAGAACCATGAGAAGACCTGTATCACTGACACCAGCACAAAGAAAAAGAGGGATACTTTGTCCCTGAGGAAACAGACCTGAACTGAATGAACGACCCTCGTCCTTGGCTAAAACTCGATACTCCTGAAAAGAGCGACTCTTGTGGAAGCCAGAAGCACCCTAAGTCTCCCCTGGACTAGTGGCACTAGTCCCCTTCAAACTGCAAGAAAAAACACTCACTGGATCTAAAGAATCGCTGCCCATCATGCCCTCCGAGGGATTGCCTAAAACCAGGTGGTCCAGTGTATTGTGGGAGTTGTAGTCTCATCTGCCCCAAAGTCTCAGGCTGCTACGTTACTCTCCTGGACTCAGTGAAGATCCCAAAGCTTTTTGCTGTGCTCTCCGCTGCCAAGACTTGTTGGTCACCAGTGCGGTAAACAACCCCCACCCTTAACACTGCAGCTACAGAGAACATCGTGCAACCATCATTTGATGTCAGCAGCTATATGCCTGTTGTGGTTTTGCATTTTGTTTCTTGCAGCACCGTGTAAGCAGTAAAAACAGCACCACATGTGGCTCACGTTCAGCACCAAGGACAGCCAGAACAACTCTGCACCCAAACTCCACGGGCTAGGTAAAATTGATCTGACTGTTGTGGCCTGGTCCTAGGGCCCTTACGATCTTACCCCCATAAAGGTTCCAAGTAATTCGACCTCAAAGTGACCGATTGTCACTAGTGGATTTTGCCATTGACAGCAATGTGATTTTGTCTATGTATTTTGCTGCGCTGATTTAATATTGCTTCAAAAATCTATAACTCTGGTTATATGTATGATATCCAGTTTATTTTGGTGTCTAAAATAAGATGACAATGCACTCTATTTTTAAAAATTGGTGTTGGATGTCTCTCGAGTCAGGCAAGCTGCCACCTGTGTACACATCATGAGCACACCATGCTGTCTGACCAGGGGTCAAAGAGAAGATCTCAGCAAACTGGTTTAGGACTTGCCTGCAATAATTTTGCTGTTGTGCAGTAAGAGAGTCTGATAATACAACACCCTCTACTGAACGATCCTTTGGGTTATTTGACAGTAGGTCAGGGAGGGGTTCACTTTCCTCCTCTTGGCCTCTATCAGTGACCAGGAGCATGGTCATGTCAGCTCTGTCTTGGTGTGGCTTTAGGCAATTTACATGGAGTACTCTGTGAGGACTTCTAGGGGTGCCTACGTCCACCAGGTAAGTCACTTCCCCTTTCTTTTCCAAGATGGGATAGGGCCCAGTCCACTTGTCCTTGAGGGCACTGGGTGCCACTGGCACCAACACCCACACCTATTACCCTGTTTGGTATTCAACCTGTGCTGACTTTTGGTCAGACCAGAGCTTGATAAGCTCTTGGCTAGCCTCCAGATTCTTGTACTCAGCCATGCGTGAATGCATGCCCAGTATATAGTCCACTATGTTCATTGTGGGCTGTTTGAGAGGTTTTTCCCAGCCTTCCCTCACCAAACTTGAGGGACTCCTTACAGGATGGCCAAACAGAAGTTCAAAGGGGCAAAAGTGAACCCCTTCTGAGGCATCTCTTGTATGCAAACAAGAGGCAAGATAACAGGACATCCTATCTCCTTCTGAGTTTTTCAGGTAGGCCCATTATCATGCCTGATTTTGTTGAATCTCTCAACTAAACCATTTGTCTGGGGGGAATTGGAGTATTGATCTTATACCTCAGACCACATTCGTCCCACATAGCTGTTAGGTATGCAGACATGAAATTGGTCCCTCTATCAGATGCCACCCCGTTAGGAAAACCCACTGTAGTAAAGATAGCAAGAAGGGCCTTTGCCACTGCAGGGGAAGTGACAGTCCTGAGGGCAATTGCCTCCGGGTACCTATCAGCATGGTCTACCACTATTAGAATGAATCTGTTCCCAGATGCAGTTTGATGTCAAGGGACCAACAATGTCAATCCCGTCTCAAAAGGAGGCCCAACCACTGGAAGTGGACTTAAGGGAGCCTTTGGTTGTCCACCTGTCTCGTTACTGGCCTGACAGGTGACACAGGAGCGACAGAACTCCTTTACTTTCTCAGACATCTGGGGCCAATAGAAATGGGCAACCAACCTGTTCCAGGTTTTGGTTTGTCCCAGATGTCCAGCTAGGGGGATATCTAGGGCTAAAGTTAGGATGAATTCTCTGAACACTTGGGAGACCAACACTCTCCTGGCTGCCCCTGGTTTGGGCTCCCTGGCCTTAGTGTACAGGAGCCCATCCTCCCAATAGACCCTGTGGGACCCAATGAGATCTCTGTGTTCTTGCCTTTCAGCCTAAAGCCTTCAAGAGTAGGGCAAGTCCTTTGCCCTTGGCATAGGTCCTCTATGGAGGGCCACTCTGTACCCAGTAGCTCTGCATGGTCAGGCCAGGTTCCCTCAGATGCAGTTCCCTCCTCAGGTACCAGGACATCTCCCTCAGGAGAAATCACCCTCTGGTCCTGTGACCTCTTAGAAGCTGACTGGTCAGAATTCTTGCCCTTTCTCTTACTCCAGGAGGTTGGGCTGTTTATTCAGGCTCCAAACTCCCATGACCTCCCTGTCGTGCTGTCTGTGCTCTCGTTGCCACACACATCCACTCAGGAAGACCCAGCAATTCTGCATGAGTCTTCCTTTCCACTTCTACCCAAGCATACATTTCCAGATCATTTCCCAACAGACATTCCAATTGGATGGTGGGGGACACAACCCCTTTGTTTGGGCCGGTAACCTCTCCCAATTCTAGCTTACCAAGGCCATTGAATGCAGCTTAGTCTATTTGTCAGCATTGGTTATCTGGTGACTAACATCAGGTATCATTTGGTCTGGGGAAACCAGTCTATCTGCCACCATAGTGACAATGGCACCTATATTCATCAGAACCTCTACTTCAGTCCCATTGATCTTCGGCCTTTGTCTGTACTACTCCATGCTGGGAGGTAAGACTGACTGGGCTTCAATATCCACCCCACGCAGGAAAACGAAAGTAGCCTCTGTGTAACCTCTGGTCTCTCCAAAGTACACTTCCACCCCACTCCTAAACTAGCCAACCTGGTTTGAGGTTCTGGTGCCAGGGGAGCATCTTAATTCCTAGAATTAGGGGCATTAGGGCTGTGGGTGCTGGTAGCCAATGGGCTACTATCCCCGGTGGCTAATCCGCCCCTGAGGTGCCCACTTCCTGTAGAGTGTGGCAACTTTTCTACCCAGAATCCTCTATTCTGCCACTTTTAAAAATGGCAGATCCCTTCCTTGGCTGTACAGACCAGGTAGCCCAATCTAGTGGTGTGGTAGCCTTTTTGGGGTGCACAACTTCTGACTATCTAATTTGCCTGACTGCCTGGGTTGCAAATGTGCCTGGGGCAGGGGGATGGCTTTTCCTCCTCTGGGAGGAAGCACACTTGCATATCAGAGACGGTGAAAGGCTTTGAAGCTCATAGTCTTGATGTGCCACTTTACTAGCCATCCTGTTGTGGGGGAGGTGACACCTACCTCCCAGGCAGGCCTTTGCATCTGACTCTTGGGAGTGTTCCCACCTCATGGCAGGGTGTAGCTGCAGGCTGCCAGCCAGGGCACAGGAAAGGCTGGGGCAACCAGGTTGGCAACCTCTAAGGTAGCCACCTGGGTGCATGCCACATCAAATCCAACCTTGGGAAAAGGTCGGGTTTGATGAGACAAGCTGTTTGATACCAAAGATTACATCTTTTAGTGGGTCAATAATTGAGCTGGCAACCGGGATGTGGCCAGGTGTCAGTCCATGTTACCCTTTGGCTCCCTGATCACTTATTTTAGCCCCTAATGGAAGGGCGCTACTATAGGGACATATAAGCTTGCTCTTATATGTCCACACCTTTAATATAATGCACCCTGCCTCCTGGGCTCAGGAGGCATACTCTAGGGAATACTGACATATATTAAAAATAGTGCTGTGACCTTGCCACTCATGGTAAGGGCAAAGTTAAGTTTGAGTAGTTTGCACTGCTCACACAACCTGCAATGGCAGACCTGCTGCCATCTATTTACATGGGTCCCTCAGTGTGTCACAAGCAGTGCTTTAGGCCCTGGTGACCCCTTTAACTTCCATGACCTGGGTACCACAAATACCAATTACAAGGGACTTATAAGGGAGCTAAAGTCCTTTACCAATTGGAGTTACCAATTCACATGTATCATATTTAGGGGGAGAGCACTGGCACTGGGGCCTGGTTAGCAGGCTCCTTGCACTTGCAGAGTCATAACCATCAGCATTGGGGAGAAAGCGTGGGGGTGACCATACAAAAAGGGCACTTTCCTACAATGTTTAAATCCAAACATGCCCTATTACAACATTAATTGGCTCATTCCCATACAACCACTCTCTGTAATCCATGTCCAACTGACATATATATAGGTTTTTGCAATGCTGGATTTTTCCAACCATGTTTTCTTAGCATATGCATACCCTTGTACCGATTGCCATGAACACACACAGAAAAGATACAAGGTGATGGCATTTTTGGAAGTATTTGAAAATTAAAATGGTATCATAAGGTTAAATATGGTAATGTGTGGGTATTCAGGTGATGAGCTTCAGCAATGAGATTCAAAATAGCATTGCTGCTCAGCCTATTCATATCACAAATCTCCTCAGTCAGCTTGAGTAAAATCACTTTGACTCTGAAAATGCAATCCTGTCTTTGTGGTCTCCTCTGCTGGTATGGAGCAAAAACTTTGAATTGTAAATGGTGATTCTATGAAACTGTATTTTTATTTGGTAAATAAATGTACTAGTGAGTCCATGCTCTAAATAGTGATTTTTAAAAGATGCTCTTTCCTCAATTACAGTGATGACATCAGAATCAGGAAATAGATTGTTACAATAACAATGAAAAGCTCAGGAGCTGCCAGTAAACCAATACTGCGCAAAAAAGGAAAAGGGGGTATGCCCATTTCACCGCACATAACCTCGGCAGTAAAACTAAACATGAGAATATATTATCACGTAGGGACAAATACATGTACAACACATTGAAATAATACATTTCACTGGATAATGGATTCAAGCATATCTTACTAATTTCATATTCAATTGCAAACACCTATCTATACATCCAAATACACTCTGTGTTATTAATTTTAGTCTCTGATACACAACATAAAGTAATGAAAATAAACACAATTATACACTGTAATACATACCATACATTGTACACCTTGGACATGCAACATGTTCCATAAGTCCGCACGCTACAAGGGAACACACTGTCCTTTCATTCCTCTTTGCTTCCTTTTACTTCAAGAAAGGTGGCTATATCATAAGTGCAGCTTTTAACTCCACCGAGAGGTAGCCGCCAAGTCAGAGAGGTCCTGGGGCTGCTAACCTTCGCTCAGCTCCTAATGACTATAATCATATATCTAACACTATATCTTGTGTGGCTCCTCTTAGTCAAAAGCCGATGCATTTCGGCCTATATCCATTCCAGGCCCCCTCAGGACTAGGTAGACAAAGGAACCAAAGCCTAGAAGCAAAGTAATCAACAAACATTTACTCTTAATAAACAACAACTAATTGGTGTATTCCTCTAAAAACCCCATAAAGACAGAGACCAAAGGTGCCATAAGCCAAGAAAAACCACTGTGGTAGAATCTGATATCCTTGGAAAAGTGAGAGGGACATTGGCCAATCTTTGTCAAAATGTTGGTGAGACATGCACTTACAGATGTAAAGGATGGACATAAGTCAGACCACATCCATATATATAAACCCTCACACGTATCACTAGTAACCGCATGCAACTGATGTTGATTGCCACCTAAGTATAACCATGGATGGGGGACAAAAGTGATTATATCCCCAATGGAGCACCATGGTTGTCCAGAAAAACATTATGTAGACTGGGCCATGCATTTGAATGCATGCATAAATAAATACTTCTGACAATAACTATTAATAAATACCTGCGACTGATCTCGTAGAATATTGTGCCAGTGATCAAGGTAATAATCTAGGGAAAAAAATCCCAACAAATTAAGTGCAGGTGTATATGAAATTGTGGTTCTTACAGTGATTGGACCCCCATACTCCATGTGACATGCATACAATGTGGAAAAATTACCAAATTGCCCGATTCCTGGAATACGAGTACCCAAATTGGGTTGCAAGTTAATAAGAATGGGCTGGTAAATGCTTAAGGTGCATCACAATCTGTAATAAATTCAAGCGATCAAGCAAAAGATTTAATGCCTGTAGGAGCATAAACTGCTTGCTAAATCGCTAACTGCATCTCTAATCTCTGCTCCACATTGCTTTACCATACCAGTTTAGGAACAGCTGTGGACGCCGCGTGTCTCTGACTCTATCTTAAAGCTCCAGCATCTTCTTAGGAACAATTAATCATGAACTTAACTTATAAAGTAATCAGAAACACATTACATACGTCTTAATGTAGAAATGTAAAAAATAGAAAACATACAATCATAAAAACACTTAATTTCTCCACTTCATGTGATTATCAAAAAGTTTGCTACACTGATAACAAAGAAGTTACCCCAATTAGTCATATCAAGGCCCATATTTCATCTAGATCATTCAAACCATAGGTCCCTGTCTGAAATGTTTCGATTATCTGCGCTTCTGTGCTCGCCAATACAAATTGAAAAGATCCTCCTCTAGAGTTGCTTTGTGCCACAAAGAAGACTGACCAATGATATTGTCCTCTGAATGGTTCATGGTGCTGAAATGATCAACCATAGGTGCCCCTTGCACCGGGCATTCAATCCGAGATCTGTGTTGCAAAATATGCGTTTTAATTGGTTGTGTTGTGTGATCCATGTATTTTGTTTCCCCTTCGACACTTTCCATAGTAAATAACATTCTTGGTGTTACAATTGGAGAATTTGTCTGGTTTCGTACGATACCATTCAATGTAACCTTCTTAGAATTAGTAGTAAATTTGCAGGCCAAACAATTTTGGTACTTAAAATGGTCACCATTCGGGTGTAAACCCAACATTTTAGGTAGATTTTTCGGTTTAACTGTTGGTCTGGCTGCTTTGCCTAGTTCTTGGTGCAGATTCCTGCCTCTTCTAAAGGAAAACATTGGTTTCGGAATATCAAAATCTGATCATACATTCCAGCTCTTTTGTATGATCCGCTTAACCATGTTGGCTATTGGGTTGTAAGTTAAAATTCGTGTCAGTGGGTTGATGTTATTGTTATTTTTAGAAACCAGGAAGGCTTCTCATGGAGAATCCCATGCTGTTTTAAATGTTCCTTTAACATGTTTTGTAGGGTAACCTCTATCCATCAAGTTGTCTACCAAGAGATTAGCATTCCTGAAATTGTCCTTCTTATTAGTACAATTCCTTCTAATACAGAGGAATCGACCAAAAGGAAGTTTCTTTTAGCATTCTAGGATGGCCACTAGAGAAATAGAATAAAATATTCCGCTCTGTCGGTTCAGTGTTTAGACTGATAGCGAAATATTCTTGTTTAACTTCAAACCAAAGATCTAAGAAATCACTTCTGCAGAGTTATATGTCATGGTAAATCTCAGATCCTCGGTGCTCTGATTTTACCATTCATAGAATCTCATCAGGGCAGGCTAGGTATCTGTCCAAACCATAAAGACATCATCAATATAACATTACCAAATATATGTAGCCTGTGTATAATGGTTGTCTATGCCGAAGATCCACTTTTTTTCAAAATTTATTTTAAACAGATTAGATATTTTGGGACGAACCTACAGCCCATAAGCGGGGCAGTTAATTTGCAGAAACAACTTGTTCTTGAAGGAATTTTTTTTTATTTTAAAGGCAAATAGATGCAAGTTTAGATAAAAACTCTGTGGGCACTCTGCAGGATGTATCCTTGAATTCATCATATCAGTGAGAACTGCAAATGCTTCATCTTGAGGGATGTTGGTATACAGGGCCTCGTTGTCAAAGGTCACCAAAAGCTCTTTTGAGGTGTCAAAAAAACCTCTTTCTTGTTAATGAGATCCATAGAATCTCTCACGCATGCATCGTTAATGTAGACAAGAGGTTTAAGGAAAAAAGTCTATGTATTGGGCCAGAGGTTAGCGAAGGGAACCGCAGGCTAAGATGATAGGACTCCTTGGAAGATTAATGGAATCTTTGTGGATCTTTGGTAAAATGTCAATAACAGGCATGCAAGGATCCTTCTTGTTTAGAAATTTGTATTCTTTCTGACAAATCCATCCTTCAACTAGTGCGTGTAGTGTAGTTTCAATAGCGATTGCCAGCGGTTGGACAAATTGAAAGCATACCTCCCATCACCTTTTGTGTGTTTCATGTACTGTCCTAAGTGGCATGGGTATGCCCAGACGTGGGTTCCATGTGCACTAAGTCACTGGAACTGAGCTGAATCTGGCTGAACAGCCCATAACTAGGGTGAACACCTGTCCTGGGTTGCTTGTGTTCCAGTTCAGGGAGGACCTGGCCTGGCAGTTTGGACTGGACTGTTCCTATAACCTATGGGTGCAAACTGAGGTGTCATGGTGAGCAAAGGAATGATGGGTTGGGATGCTACCCCGAGCGATTGCCAGTGGTTAGACAAATTGCAAGCATTCCTCCCATCACCTTTTGTCTGTTTCATGTACCGCACTAAGTGGCTTGGGTATGCCCAGACGTGGGTCCCATGCTCACAGTGTCACTTGAACCAAGTTGTACCCGGCTGATAACTGCATAACGATGGCAAAACCTATTCTGGGTTGCTTGCATTCCGGTTCAGAGACAACCTGGCCTGGCAGTTAGGGCTGGACTCTTCCCATGAGGAGAAGGGTCAAGACTGATTTGCAAATAGCTGGGGCCAAACTGAGGTGGCATGGTGAGCAAAGGAACAATGGGTTGGGATGCTACCCCGAGTGATTGCCAGTGCTTAGACAAAACGAAACGTAGTATACTGCATATGGTGCCCTTGTGGGTTACCATACATTGGCCAAACACAGCAGCCAGTAAAGGCGCGCATTGGACAACATCGCAGCCGGATAAGACGCTCTGTTGCCAATGCCCCTTTGGTGTCCCATTTTGATGAAAAAAATCATACTGCAGAGGACATTAGGTGGCAAGTGATTGACGTCGCTGTTGTCCCTCAAAGAGAAGGTGATATCTCCCAAATTTTACAACGACTAGAATGTCGCTGGATAGAGAGAATTAACTCTATCAATGATGGGCTGAACTCCGCCGAAGAATGGCGGGGTTTTGTGACCACACTAACCCACTGATGTGACCATATCGCTATCAGATCTTCTGTCTACAACTGCATCTTGTAAACTTGTCAATGCATATCTGTAGTTATAAGCATTATTTTCCCCTATGGTTGTTTACAATAGATGTACATTGTGAAACAACAACAAAAGGACATACCTCTATGCTATACATTATATTTAAGCATAATATCATTTTTTCAAATGTCTACCTTTTGATTAGCGGCTAAAATATGTCCTTCTTACCAATGTCACAGTTGAAGCGGAGTGTGGCTGCAGAATATAGACTATTATATAATATATGATGTTATCAACAACAGAGAATATATAATTACGTATGCGTCTCCTTGGAAACACTGTTTCATGTAAATATGCCAACTGTAAGAGATCCGCTTTGTATGCACCACACTAATATACATAGCGCATCAACCCTAATAATGCCTTCCTGCGCGCATTTTTGGTGCAAATCACAACTGTATTAACATGATGGCGTAATTAATCATGAAGCACTAATCCTTGTAATAACCGCTCATCATTTACTTTCTGTAAAAAGCACACAAAATCTCTATAAGTTATAGAAATTGTGAATTATGTCTTTGCACAATATTGAAATTCACCACATACAATTTCAATAGTGGAAACACACACAAATCAGATATGTTATGAAAACAAACCAAGTGGATCAACTAGGACATGAAAATGTCCTCCCAAATGCCCCTTTTGTTACAATTCCTCCACACGGTTGCTGGTTGCTACATGGGATACTCATCACTTTTTCAACCGCTTATGCATCCGTTTTTTACAAACTCTCAAAGGGACAAGCATCCTTAATTTATAATGCCCCCTTTTTCTGTGTCGCAGCCGTTTTTGCCACAGTGTAATCCTATCCTTTACCCTGCAATTATCTTCTCTTGACTTTTTGACCATTCACTCCCCGGTCTTTCTTCACTTTTTACTTTTTCTACCGAAAAACGGATGACACGGTGTTGCAGCAATCTACTGTGATGCCTGCCGGTCATTCCAGTTTTCGGCGGGAGATTGTGTATTTAAAGGCAGAGTCAGCACAGGCTCACTGTCATTTGGCCAACAGCAGACAGACTGACGCTGTCGTGCTGCCCGCATAGTGGATCGTCACGCGCTTTGAGGACTGCAATTATTGAAGGTAAGAACCTGATGATGCTGCTCATATGTAGGGACTCCAGTAGCTTCACTCTCCGTGTTGCCTCACTAATCGGCTGATTCCTGTTAATTACAGGATTTGTCTTTATTGAAAAATACTCGCTTCTATAGATGGGCTTCACACCATATGCAGGTAAGAACCTTTGGCCTTGCCCGCCATTGCTCCACTGCGCAATGCCGTTATGCAGTAAAACCAAGTGTAAATCTGTCCCCCTGCTATTCCTCAGGTACAGACCACCATATTGAACATTCATGATTCACAGGTCAGCGCGACAGCACCGCTTGTGATTAACACCAACTCCAGGTAAAATCCAGTCCCCAGAGGGACACATTTTATAGAACCACACCTAAAGTGTGCAGGCCCTAATTGTTTCCCATTCTTAACAGAGTTCCTCATCACCGTCTTCGTACACGTCTCTGTGTATCATCAACACAGTAACAGTGCTCAGCTACCCACAGAGTGCCAGCCTTCACTCTCACTTGGGGTAAGGTTTCCTTAGTATGTATTATCATTAGTACAGATAGCTCTTACAGCACCTCTACCATCTTGCCTGCCGTCCCTATACTTAATATTCTTCTCTTTGTTTTCTTCTCACATAATCAGTACCCGGCTGGGTGTCCTTGTGAGTATCTCGTTTTCCTTTTTCTCCATCACCCACTGTTGGCACGTACACCTCACGCGGCTGTGCATTCTACCTGTCAGGTACTCTTGAATTTTATGACCTTTTATCCAATTGGTCGCATTTGTGCCGGTACATGGGCCATATGCTTATTTCATTATTTTTGTCTTTTCCTGGATGTCCCTAAATCCATAGGTCCTGATGAGACCCTAGATCACGTATAGAGGTCGAAGCGTTAGACCGGCAACAAAAGAAAGCGAACCATTAACAGCGCGTATTATTGTATATAGCTGCTGTATATTGTGTATTGAGTTGCTAAAATGGTCGACTTTTTGAATACCTTGGAAACCTTGTAAAATACTGTCACAATTATGTCACCAATATTTCAGGTTCCTGTTTCTCACTGGGGACACTACGCACATTTTTCTTTTTCATTGTATATAGAATTTTGTTTGTGAAATATAAAATACGATTGTATCAAACCAAAACCATAGGTGTATGTGGTTTCTTTGCCCTCTGACATCATTTTAACCCTTCCATTGCGATTGTGCATCTTATTATCTATATATGATTCTATTATTCCACAGGAACCACTGTTTCTGCCAATAATTAGACAAATTGCAGCACTTTTAGTGTGTTTCATGTACAACATACATTTCTACATCCAAAGACTTAGAAAGCAAAGGTTAATATCATTAAGAGCATGGGATATTCTAAAACATGATAAGGCAGGTGCCACACACTCAATAGAGGAATTCACACAGATAGAAATACCAATGCTGGATGTACAAAATGAACAATTGGATACTATAAACAATATTGGTAGAAACATGGGTGAAAGATTGTCTTCCTTTATTAATAGCAGTGATCATATAACTGATTAAATCATTATGTGGGGTGACTTGGGAAGAGACTAAGCAACAGAATAAAAGTTAGTGTCATGCAGATTTCAGAATGCAAAACTATGGTGAGAATGTAGAGAAATTGACTACTGCTGCGAGGCTACCTAGCACAAGATCTTTTCATATTAAACAGGAAATGGCACACTGTAGCAAGGATGCTCGTAAGGGCTTGGGGCAGGTTTCATCATCACTGGAATTACTGCAACCCATGTAACCATGTTCCATCGATCAGGCATGCCTTGCACTAAAAAGTAAGGACCTTCCAGCCACAGTAATTTGTCCATGTCTGATGTGATAAGATGTATGCGTACTCTTAGTCAGGCTGCTGAATGAGAATGTGACATGTCGGAGACAAACATTGACAGATCAACTCTTGCCAAGACATTTCAAGATATTTATGAAAAGCAAAAAAAAAATCTTCAGTGTTCTCTTACATCATAAGGTCTTTATTAATATACATTATGTTGCAGTTATAATGTACTAGCTTTAGAAAGTGTTTGTAGTTATGTATATACGTCGACCCCCCCTTCCACCGGCAGCCCTCATGGGTTGACTGGTGGTAGTTCCTCTTCCTCATAGAGTTGTCAGCCTCAGGCTGGATTGGAAATCCCTTTCTGGTTGCAATATTGTGCAGTACTCACAAGCTGCTACTATTTTGCATGACACTTTAGGTGAATGATGCAGAGCACTGCTACTTTTGTACAGATAAGGAAATCTAGCCTTAAGAAGTTCAAAAGTGCCCTCATTTACTGACCTAGTTCGCCTGTGAGCCACAGTGTATTTTCTTTGGCTACGCATTGTAGCATTCAGGTATGGGGGTCATGATCCAAGTATGGAGAGCATATGCACTGTCACATTACACAACATAATGCTGTATTTTCAATCAGTGCAAATGTATATGTAAAAACCTAATCTACATTAAAATAAATACCTAATGACCCAAAGTCTCCTTTTGAAAGGCAGTTGTACAGGCCACAGTGCCTGAAGGTGTGTGAAGCATATGCTGATACTGCAAATTTTGCTACAAGGTAGGCCGGCATTGCATGTTTAAAGAGTGCTGGTTTTTCCTGTTTTCATACAAGTATTCAGTGGTACTTGGTGGACAAATTAAAATGTGTGCCATAGACACAGCCTATAACCTGTGGAAAATGAGCCATTTGAAAAAAATCTAATTTAGTTTGCTGCAATGTTGGAGATTGTTAAGAAATGCAATATGTCTGTTAATGTTAAGCAGCATTGCATCCAAGACATTGCAGAAAAAAAGGGAAAGTGAGCTCTAGAAAACACGTCCTGTTGTGGCTCCTACACCCTGACACCTCCCTAGAGTTAAATGGAGAAGGCAGAAAAGCATGTTAATGTGTGTAGGAATAGACACACTTCTGTGAGTGTCCGTAGGCATCACTGGGCCTAATTGTTATGTTATGTGAATTTGTAGAGCACGGCTAATCACCCGTGAGGGTATCCAGGTAATGAGCTTCAGCAATGAGATTCAAAATAGCATTGCTGCTCAGCCTATTCATATCATAAATCTCCTGTCAGCTTGAGCAAAATCACTTTGACTCTGAAAATGCAATTCTGTCTTTGTCTTCTCCTCTGCTGGCACTTGAATAGGACCTGCTCCCACTTGATGTGAATGCAAATACCCATTTTTGCGACCTTTCTCAATTTGTTAATGGTTAATACAGACCATTTAGAAAACACAATTAGGGATTTATAAATAGGTAATCACCATTTTAAGTCCAAAATAGCAAGTTGATAAGTTTTGGTTTGCATCACTATTTTTGCGAATGGAACCGAAAACCATTTCAATACATTTCATACTTACCTTTTCACACTCGCAAACCATCTTACTGCACTGGATTTAGGAGTTGCAAAAGCTTCATTCATCTGGTCCATAGTCAAAGCAGAAGACCGGAATCGCCATCACCTTGATCATCCAGTGTGCCCTTTTCCTTCTTTGTCATCACACAACCTATGAAGTTTGGTCATCAGATAAACCTCTTTAAAAGTTTTTATAGAAAAGAAAACAACAGGGTGCTGGCTGCCTTTCTGCAAGAACTATGTGCAGTCACAGACAACTTAAGGGCCAACCATGTTGAAACTGTGTAGCCTGTGTACAATCAAAGGGCTTCTTAGAAATAACTGTTGCAGGTTGATGTGGAGAAGGACCAATCAGTTTATTTTCAGGCTCAAGCACCCACAGTGCCTTTGTCATAGATACCTAATAGAGGTAAACCACAGATCTCTGAAAAGTACAAATGTGTTACATTTTTGGTAAAAGGAGCATTAGTGGAAGGTTTACTACTTTATTTGTAGGAACTGTTTTTAGTGTGCAGGTATAAAGCAAAATAATCAGGTGGAAAATAATCACTGTAATGTCCAAGTCAAATTAGCACTATTCGAAGTAAATCTGTACAATAATATGCAGATAAGATATGTTGCAAAATGCCTATTGATAATGCCTATTGATAATGATCTCTTAGTCTTTTTGGGCACAAATTGTTCTGATATAAATCAAAATTGTACAAAACAAACAATAAGGGCATCTATTTGATTTAACATATCCCAACCACTTACTTAGCAAAGGCATTGGGAATTTTAGAAAAATTCAGCACGAAAAATAAGGTGAGTAATCTACTTTCTCCATTGCAGGTTTTTAAACCCAGAGATTTGGGTTCACACCAATGCTTTGGCTCTTGATAAAAATTCCTGACTCTGTTTTGAAATTCTATATATAACATAAATATATGTGATCATATACATAACATAAATATATGTGATCATGTAATATGTTTAATTTCATGTCAAAATAAACGTATAGTGTGCTATCTACTAGTTTTCCAATTGCATGTTTCTACTCTCCCTTTCCATCACATCCTGATTCCTGTAATCTGATCTCAGCTGAAACTCAAACACGTTATTATTCTCTTTGTTACCTCACGTTTGAAATGCTACTGTTACATGCCAAAATTGTTCACCAACACCAGTGGCTGTAGTGATCTTCTTTACCTTAGCAGATGCACAGTGTTTTCCAGTAGAGATGTTTCCAGGTGTGTGCTAGCACCACAGCACTTGGATGTGGGATTCTGTAACCTCTAGAAAGAGTTCTGCAGCTCACCCAACATTAGTGGTTCTTTTGTGCTCAGGTGAGTTTGGCCACTTAGAGTCTTCTCAAGGTAGTTTTCAAGTGACCAAGGGGCAGGGATACCACAGATGCAGTAGCTTCCCACAAGTCTCTCCCTCCTCTGTACGCATGGTCAAGTATATAATGCAAGACACATGCACGGTTGCACAGGCTACAAAAGTGTCTACATCAGCCTCTCATGTCTCTGTTATCGTTGGACAACACAGCTATCAAATAGTAAGTCTCTGACAATAGATAAGCAGTGTAAGGAGGAGGCTAACCTTACCTGTGGTTCTCTGGTTGCTCTAGCCCTGATAGATTGTTTCAGTCCAAAAGACACACTAGTACTTAAGAGCACCTATCTCTTCTTGTTCAGGAATCATGATGGTTCTTCATGTTCCAAGTCTACAACAATAAATATGTGCCTCAGCTAAACACTATATAGATGATATGAGGATTCAATTGGGGGATTTACAGCTCTGTGATCGCAGACAAATTTAGTGAGTTTTCAGGTGATGTGCGTTACCTTGGTAGGTGCATACTTTTTTCTCTTGTGATGTTTCAGACTTTCTAATGTAGATGCTAACACCTGAACCTACGGATAGGAGCTTACCAGCAACATCAGCAGAGAACAGTATGGCGCATCTCACACGACTTACCTTATTTCACTCTGTGCTTGAATACATTAGTCTTAGTTGCACCGAAAGGGAATGGACAACTACATGCCAACAAAGCAAGAATAATGGCTCAGATCGCGCATGCCACCACAGCTTGAAATTCCATTGTCTAGCTATTGTAACATTTTATACTTCAAATCATAAATGTAATTTCTAGTTTTCATACAATAATCAAATAGATTATGGATTAATTTGGAGCAAAGTACACAGACCTTGTTATTTGGGCAGTAATCACAGCCACAATTCAAAAGTGAGGAATTGAGAATCCTTTAATTCTAAAAACCTTACATTATACAGGGAGTAGTAGGCACTCATGGTAGATCAATGGTATAGTAGTGAAGTTCCTTCTTGGCCCTCGTTGGTTCTCCCTTAGTTTTGCATATTATATGTTTTAGGCTGCCTCTGCTCGGCACAGCCACACATAATATATTTGTTTTTGTGACATTATTTTAGGAATTCGCTGTTATTCAGTGAGTCTTCTTGAGAGTCATTCTGCACATTTTGTACACGGTTGCCTGGAACACATAACAACATGGTGTACTGTTTTATTTGCTTGTTCAGCAACAGCTCCTAACGTTTTAGACATAACACAGTAGCACAGTTGCAGCTTTCCAACATAGTAGTTCTTATCATATAAACTGTGTCTCGTCCCGTTGGGGACCAGAGAGGAGAATTCCAGCAGAGAGTCCTGTCCTGGAACGAAAGCACCCAGAGCCTGACATGCAGCCTTGTATAAATGAGTTTACACTCATGATGCGGACCACCTAACTACATACACCAGGTATGGGATCTGTTGCCAATCCCAGAGATCACATATATATATATTCCTGTGCTCACACGGTAAGGGTAGGCCTAGACAGATAGACAATTTGCCATGGTGGGGATGTTTATTTTATACAGCCTGATAGTAATGCTAATTACTCTGTTTAGTTTCATCAGCTTAGTGATCACAGCACTTCCTTCGTGTCTTTCTTATGGTTACCTCGGGCATGCATGAGTAAGTGACGAAAATTGAGGATCTGTTTCCACGGTTCTCCTGGGGACTAGAGGGTCATGTTCTAGGTTGCCACAATCACCTGCTACTTTGGGAAGGATAGGAGTTCAGGTGAGGCACTGTGAGATAGCCAGGATTTGGGCCGTCAGATACTGACATAAAGAAACTCAGTCCCTAAATTCTGACATCCTGTCATCCCAAGGCACAGTTCTGCTTTACCAGCAGAATTCCTGTGACATGGCACTACAAACATTGGTCTGGTACTTATTTAACAGGTCTCCTGAGTAGTACTTGTGTGTGCCCATAGTACCCTTACACCTCTTCCGGAGATGTCCGTGGTGTTGGGGATTAATCCTCCACACTATTTTAGTAAGTACCTATTTTTTTCTGTTGGTTGTTCAGGCTTGAACCTCTAAAAGGATTACCCATATTAGTGTTTGCACTCTGTTTCCATTACAGTTTTATTATTGGCGGCACCACAGCTTATACCTATTGCTGACAATTGCAGACCTTCAGTCTATGCACATTTACTTGAATATGGCCTTGGCAATGCAGGTAGTGATGTAATCTTTGTAGTTGAAACCCACAATACCTATCATTTGGAAATATTTTATTCTTGGGTCAATTTTTCAGCTGTGGATGCTAATACACAGACATTTCATGAATACACTGATGTTGCACCACCACAACAATTCAGAATGTATCAGCTCTTAGAACTTCCACTTTTTCATTGGAAACATCAAAATTGGTTCTGATGTGTCCTAATACATGTACTTGCTCCTGTACGCTCAGGTCCCTGTAGTAATAAAGAGCCACCTAGCCAGCGCTAGCTGGTTATACACCATACCCTGAACTACTAAGCCTCAATGTTAATAAACGACGGTAATTATACAATGGTCTAGTTAGACTATATAGACGCTTAACTCAGTATGTTTCGCACACCTTGATTGCTGTCCCAGCAAGGACAGCACTAGCAGGGTTTACCACAGTTGCTTGCAGTACTTGCAATAAGTCCTGTAATTATCAATTCAATTATGGGTAAAGTTACCATAAACAGTGAGGAAATCCCTTTTTGGATAGCCAAAAAATTGATCAGATTGAAGCTGTGTTTCCCTTACGGGACCACAAGACAAGCACAGAATATTGACTATGTGCTTACCCTATGGGATGGTTCCTCAAATATGTGATGGCTTACTTGGATTTGATTTGTACATTTATAAAGCGCACGAATGCCCAGGGGCGTCTTGGCCCTACAGATAGGTGGGCCAAGTAAGGTTGCCTGAATGGTGTACAAATCATGTTAATTGAAAAAGAACCAGGTTTTCAGCGATCTTCTAAAAGATAGAAGTGAAGGGCTGCCCTTTATGGCGACCGGGAGTAGGTTCCATGTCTTGACTGTCCCTAACAGGAAGCTTCTTCCGCCTCAGCGTGCTTTCTTGAACCTGGATGTTTGCAGAAGTTTGCTGTGTGCGGATCTTAGACTTCTAGACTGCACATACCATTTCAAATGAGTCCTCAGGAATTGAGGCCCAGCGCCATGTAGTGCTTTGAAGGCTAGGCATTGGGATTTAAACTTAATCCTCTTGTGCACCGGGAGCCAATGGAGGGCTCTTAAACCGTGGGAGACTGGCTGAAACCTGGGGATATCCAATACTAATCTGGCTGCTGCATTTTGAAGACGCTGCAATCTTTGTAGATACTGAGATTGGATCCCCAAGTACAGGGTGTTGCCGTAGTCCAGCCTGGACAAGGCTTATGCTGTAACCAGTGTTGTTAGGGAATCAGGTGGGATGAAAGTGCGGATTTTCCTGCTCATTTTTAGGATGAACCAAATGGTCGAGGAGAGGATATTAATCTGACTATTGAATGTCAGTTTATCATCAAAAATGAATCCAAGATTTTTGACCTTAGGCCCTGGGGCCGGGCAGTCCCCCAGACTGGCGGGCCACCATCTGGGTGACCAAAAAGATGAATCAGAGCCCAACAGCAAGACCTCCGTCTTTCTGCCGTTCAATTTTAGGCAGTTGGACTGCATCCACAGGTTAACCTGTGTCATGCAGCTGTTGAAACGGTCAGCTGTCTCATCCAAATTACTTGAGACTGACACCACCAACTGGGTATCATCAGTATAAGAGACCACTGAGAACCCAAACTGCCTGATGATTGAGGCCAGTGGGGCCACATATTTATTGAAGAGTGTGGGGCTCAGAGACTAGCCTTGTGGCACACCACAAGGAAGTTTAAAAGGCTCGGAGGAAAAGGCTCCGGATTCAACTGAAAAGGTCCTATCAGCGAGAAAAGATGTCAGCAGCGTGAGGGCGGTATCTCTGATCCCCAGCTCAGATAGCCTACTGGGTAATATTTCGTGGTTCACAGTGTCGAAGCCCGCCGATAAATCTAACAATATCAAGGCCGCCTTGCCCCCCGTGTCCAGTATTGCTCTTAGTTCTTCTGGAGCCATGACCAGAGCTGTCTCAGTTCCATGCCCCTCCTGGAACCTGTACTGTTAGACCCGAAATCTTTTTATTTTAAACTTGCCTCCACTTCAGCAAAGAAATATATGCTGACTCAAACCAAGCTAATATATACAGATTGTTTGTCAGAAATAGCCTTGAAAGGCTGTAAATATTGGAAGAAAAACCATTGAAATGAAATCAATTTGGTGTACCAAACATTGGCAGGTTCAGGTAACAGACACCTTATTTAGAGCCTGCTTAATTCCAACACAAATGATTTTTCTAAATGACACAGTTTAACAGACTGCTTGTCTAGGACTCACTAAAATTAAAGACATGAATTACACCTAATATTCCTTCCATTGCCCAATTTGATAATTGGCAACATTTAACAAATTATAGTGAAGAACAGCTCAATAGTATGGTGCAGAATGGTACATTTAGCTCCACACTTTCAGGTCCAAGTGGGTGCTTATTGTTGCCAGTGGGCACAAATGGCTATTATGCTAGTTTTTTAAATTTTACACCGGAATTTAAGGCAAGCAGACCCGACCCTCGTTATTCCCAGTCTCAACACTCAGGGAGTCACCATCTATTCAGTAGGGAAATTGTGCCAACGATGGGTGGGCATTTCACACTTCTTGGGAGTTAGTCTGCACATTTTGTACAAGGTTGCCTGGAATACATAACAACATGGTACACTGTTTCTTTACTCGTTCTGCAACAGCTCCTAACATATAACACGGTAGCACAGCTGCAGCTTTCCAACACAGTAGTTCTTATCATATAAACTGTGTCTCGTCCCACTGGGGGCTAGAGAGGAGAATCTAGGCAGAGAGACCTGCCCTGGAACAAATGCCCGCAGAGCCTGACATGCAGCCTTGCGTAAACTGAGTTTACCTAACTACCTTCACCAGGTATGGGGGCTGTTGCCAGTCCTAGAGATCACATATATATTCTTGTGCTCATACAGTAACGGTAGGTTAAGACAGATAGATAATTTGCCATGGTGGGGCTTTTTATTTCATACAGCCTGATAGCAATGCTAATTACTTTGTTTAGTTTCATCTTCCTGGTGATCGCAGCACAGAATGTAGGGACTGATTCTCACTACAACGTCGGTATATGTCAGCCTAAATCCTGGCTAGTTCACAGTGCCTCACCAGAACTCCTAACCTTCCCAGATTAGCAGGTGAATTGGCAACCTAGAACATGACCCTCTAGTCCCAAAGGAAACTGTGGAAGCAGATCCTCACCTTTCATCACTCACTCATGCATGCCCGTAATAAACATAGGAAAGACACGAAGAAAGTGTACAATACATTTACTGAAACTATCATACTCTATTATGAAGCAAATGTCCTGCGATCACTGGGAAGTCATGTGACGTAGGAAACAGACTGCAGGCACCAAATGGTTTGGACAAGAAAATGCTAACTTTTGAAAAGTGGAGTTTTCAGAATTGTGACTTAAAGTCAGACTTTACCATGAAGTAGGATTACAATTCCTTAGACACTCAAACAGGACATTTCTACTCTGCAACCAAACAAAAATGATCACTTATTAAATGTAATAAGACAACCCAATGTTATCCCTATGGGAGGGGTAGTCCTTAAACTAGTAAAACATGAATTTGTGAGTATTTCACTACCAAGACATGTAAAACTTAAAAGTACATGGCAACAGTTTTAAATACAATGCACACTTCCCTGTGCACTTTTTAGGGCCTAACATAGGGGTGACTCAGAGGTAATAAAAATGGAGGTTTAGGCTTGGCAATGGGTTTATTTGCCAAATCGAACTGGCAGTTTAAAACTGCACACACAGGCTGAAATGGCGGGCCTGGAGACATGTTTTAAGAGGCTACCTAAGTGGGTGGCACAATAAATGTTGCAGGCCCACTAGTAATTAAATATGCCAATCAGGTGTCAGCCAATCTTGCCTTCTTTTAGGGAGTGAGCACGAACATTTTAGCACTGGTTAGCAGTGGTAAAGTGCACAGAGGCTGGCAAGTCTAAAACCAGCCCTTTGTAATGATTGGACTATCAGCCACTTGGCCTCAAACTTGAAGCGTTTGTAGGCTTAGCATTAGATGCTTTCACTCCTAAAAATTAAAAATAGCCTGTCTCAACATCCCACCTACTAAACTCCCCTTTTGCAAAATGAAGTCTGTCTTTCTTAAAATTTCGGCTATTGGAACTATTGTCTTGTCTTCTGTCATTGTGACTGGTGAATAGCATTTTGAAAGACTCCTACCTTTCACAGAACCTAAAAAAATATTTTTAGTGATCTGATTTTTAAAATAAGTTTAACTACCTACATTATGCATTCCTAACACACTGAGATTTGCTTATAATAATATCTCAGAATCTAAAAATGCTAGGGAGTGCTGCATTATTTGTAATAGACAAACATATATATATTCAGTTCCTATGATAATATCTGATTGTTTTGAAGTCTACATTTTTATTTAAAATTTTCAGGTGACCAGAGTTTGCTTTTGCCCTTCGGAATGCATTAATTCACGCTGGGTCTTGTAGTTACTGTTTAGCTCACCTGTGTTCCTTCACATGGAGACATCAATTTAGTAGCTAGGTTTCCCTTTGGCCTCCCCCATTGAATTTTAATTGAGTAGCCTGACAGCTTTGAGGAACACCCAGACACAGAATCTAGAATTTATTACTCTGTTCGTTTATAAACTATTGTTTTTCACTTAATTGAATACATCAGTCATAAAAACTAGATTATTCACTAATCAAGTCTCAACTTGACAAGGATGCTTTGGAAAAATATCAGTTGGTCCACATGGATCAGACTTGTTTCTGCAATCAGATCAGTTTCCTTAGCAGAGTACAAGTTCTGTCACACGGTATTTTCCAAAATTTCACAGGCTGAAATACAGACCTAGTATGTGGATTTTGATAAGGAAATGTAACTATGAATGTCTAGTCTTAGCTTCACTGTTTCTCTCTCATTACCCAT